>PVHY01005097.1:0-86383 GCA_004024945.1 Uropsilus gracilis
GGAATCGGCCATCTTGTAAAGATGTGAGCCATGTGAGCTTGGCCATGTGGCCACCGAGGGCCTGCAACCCTTGGCTGACCCAGACTGGCAGCATGTGTGCTGAATGCAGTTAAGGAGTTTGCAGATTTGAACTCCGTGTTGGAGTTTGTTTTGCTGAGTTTGATTTGTGTCTGAAGAGGCCGTGCAAAAGTTAGGCCTGGGAAGAAAGTGAACTTTGCTGGTTCGGCACCACTACCTGAAGGTGACAAAGAGGAGACAGTGTGGAAGACAAGGAGGAGCAGTCAAAGGAACATGCCTTCAAGCGTCTGGAGATGGACTCTGTCTGGACATTATGAGATGATCAGGACTGAGAGACTGAGGATTTCTGAGCAATCTGGGAAAGGACTTTGGACAATACTGAGAAAGATTTTGGACAATGTTGAAGTATTCTGAGTCTTACATGTTTCTTTTGTAATTATTAGGATAATTAGAAATCACTTTGTTAGAAGTAAATTAGTCTTCACTGCACTGATAGTCTTACATTGGTTTGGTATTTTGGTTGAGAAGGCTGGGGATGGTGGTAAGAACCCACGAGTGGAAAGTTTAAACTGTGTTTTAAAGTTTTCTTTTTAGGTCTAAAAGAGGAAAAAAAAAAGCAGAGAGAAGCTGGTAGCTGATGTTTGCATATCAATGGTAAAGGTGATCAGTGAAAATGCTAATGAAGAGTGTGTAGCCAGCTTTGTAGAAAATAGCAGGCAGGTAAGTGTATCCAGTTAAGGTTAAAGGTAAATGCAAAGGAACTGCTTTGTAGCCTGCTTCGGAGAGAGAAGCAGGCCTGTATGTGTTAAAGTGAAGGTAAAAAGCCCTTCGTGGTCACCCTGTTTCAATGCTACTTCAATTTTAAAAAGCATACATATTATCTCACTTATTATATGCAAGAAAGCATGGGAGATAATTAGATATCTAAACATAATCTCTGACCTAGAAATATTTACAACCTTTCTTTGCCCAAACTTTTTGAATTCTGACAAAATTTTAATTGCCTAGTACCCACAAAAGATTAAATAAAATCCAATGTTAGATATGTAGAAACATTTAAAACATATGGTGACATTTTTCCAATTTCTTAAATGCATTTCATTATAGTTATACTTTTATAAATCAGAAAATGAATTGATATTTTCACAATTTTTGTTTTAATCTGGCATGATTACTACTTGGATACAATACCCATTTAAATTTTGGGAGGGGGTACTTTAATTTTTCACTAAGATATGTGAAATTATACACAAAATTAAACCTTCTGTTTGCTCTTAGTTTATTTGTAAGATACACTGTTTACATTTTCAAATAAACATTTGTCTATTTACTGGACAATATCTATTGAAACTTCATAGTCTTGTTAGAAACCATTCTAAGAAATGGAAATGAAAAGATGTCTACATTCTTGTAGAAATTTTCAGTGTGTATCAAAAATATCTTTTTTTCCTGCAATCATTAAAATATACCACCCAAAATGAGAATAAACATGCATTAGACTTTCTTTTAAAACTCTATGATATGGCCCAGGTTACTTGCAACCCACTAGTTCCAAACAGAAGCATTTTTGTACTATATGCTTCTCTTAAAATCAACCCCTTGCCATTCTCTACCCTTGCCATATGGTCCTGCCTTGTGTTGCTGTGATTTCTGTCTTTCATACCACTGGCCTTCCTCTTTTCCAGCATCTTCAGTTCCACACATATTCATCCATCAAAGTCTGTTTCAATCCCACTCTATGGGATCATTTTACAAAGCTTTTTAGTTGGGGTCATTATCTCAAGTAATTGTTTGCTATACTTTGTTTGAATCTTAGGACATTAATAAGATACTTACATGGTGTTCTCCAGTAAGTAGGTAAGAGAATATGATAATTTTCTCTTTTCACATACATTGGAGGAAAAGTTTAGGGTTTTTAAGCTAGGCCTCAGAATTAAACTGATTTAAGACAGAATTATAGAAGGAAAATATGCAACACAATCAACACATACATATAGGTATACATATACATGCATATATACGCATATATACATATGCATACATACATACGTATTCGTGCATATACACACAAATGTATACATTTGTATACATATGTGCACACATATACATACACATTTTATGTGACACCTCATGAAGAAATGAAGACTCCAAGATGTGCCAAGACTTAAATTCTTTTACATTAGGGTGAACAAAGTCTAGCAATTGTGGAAAAGTAACCAAATTATGTGGGGAGGCTAAAGGAAGATAAGAAATAATCTGTTTGTACAGAACTCTGTCAGCTACAATTTGCCTGATCATTGGGGGAAAGGTGTCTTTTGCACGGAGGGGTGGGGGTGGGGGGAGTTATCTCCTATTTTCAGAAAGAAACAGGAATACCCTTAGAATACCCATCTTGAATCTGCTGTTTTTCAAGTGAATGTAGCTCAAAATAATCTTCATGCCAATGACATATGTGAGGGTGGCATATTCTTCTACACTTTACACTTTTATAACTGTAGCAATTCTTCACCATTGCCATATATTATCCTTGCTGCTCATAACCTCTCCAATAGATATTAATACACTGTATTAGTTATCATGAACACAAGATACAGCAAGTTTTTATTACACTAAAGTAAAACATATCATATACTGTCATATCACAGAAATGAACTTAGAATTTTTTTTTAAATTAGGGAAAAAAGGACTGAGTTACACATACAGAAATACACTGAATAATTCTAAGAGAGTTGACCTTCAAGACAATTGGACAGGAATTGCCCATGGGTTATGTAAGAGAACAAGAATGGTATCAAAGCTAGAGAAAGTAATTTACAGATCACATGAATTCCTCAAACTCAGAAAAATCACTGTTAATCACTAGTTGACTTAGAATGACAAGAAACAGGAGGTTCAGTTTTTGCACAAAGATGCATTTGACATTGAATGTTGATGAGGAGGTAAAGGGCAAAAAAGGAAATGACTGAGGAGATCCATGCACTATTGATAAGTGCTTTGCGTGCATACGCACCAACAGCCTTTTAGCATTTATACTGACAATCTTTATTAACAAAGGGGATGTTATTTACTCTACCAAGTGCAGACATTCTACCATGGGGTGATGCTATTCCCTATGGCCAGAATATAATTCACATGTTTTACAAGGTTCATTGCATTTCTACGTTCAATAGCTTGTTATATATGAAATATTGGAAATTTTCATCTAAGTAGGCAACTTCTTACTTGCTATTCCTCACTACCTTTGATAATTAATATGATATATTAATATTCCTTAGACAGGTTTGGGATGGCAATTCCCATTCCTACTAAGGTCATTCTGGATAATATTTACTTAGTAATTAGTACTCACATCCACTCTTAACTTATACTTGTGAGAAGTAATGGCAAACTCCACACTTGTAATGGAATAGAACAAATTTGATTAAAACAAAAGAAAAGGAAATGGAAATGGGTAGAATTGGCCATTCTAGGTACAATACAAATGTAATTCAGGTGATTGGCAATAGAGGCCCTTAAAGTCCTATTAGATTTTGCTTGGGTGTGAATAGGGATTTAGGACATTAAAAATCTTAGTAAAAGAAATATCAAAATCTCTGTAAGCTTATAGAACAAAGCCATACTGTGTTTTGTTTTAGTTTATTTTTTAAGCACAACAAATGACTATATATTGTAGGAAAAGACTTCTATTTGGCAAAATTATCATCTTTCTTTGAGAAAAGTGTAGTGGTTGAACATTTCCACAGGGATTAGGCCAGAAATCAGAGAGGATACTTCTTGATGATGCTCTCATCATGGCTGTTGGTGTGTTGGTGGAAACTGAGTTGAATTATAGTTACATGTTCAACCTGGTTGGTAATGGAGCTATAATTAATTATTACTTTCAACCATGACAAGTAGTATCAGTGAGAATGGAGAAATAAAACAGATGAGTATGGAAAATAAGATGAGTAGTATCATTAATATGCTATTCCCTTTATAAACATGCTATGACTGACTAATTTAGGAACAGGAATCAAGGTGGATTTGAAGATACAGCTATAGAACACTTGCTTATGAAAAGAGTCATTAAAAGTTGTACATCACACACCCTTTCCAGGTTGCTGTCTTTGGATGGGAGGCCTCGGTGAGGTAGCATCCTCTGTTTCAGAGGGTGCAGTGGGGTGCAGGCCAGCTGTTCCCCTTCAGGGGTAGCTGGCTCAGCCCATGTGGCCTGGGGCTCCCCCCTTGCCACCCATAGCCAGTGGGGAGCAAAGGCAGAGAAGAACCCTGGGGTAAGCTCCTCCAAGCTTGGAGAGCCCGGGAGAGGGGACTGGATGGGGTTTTAGTCCCATCCACCAGTGGATATTTGTTGCACAGGGCAGCCATCTGCAGCCCAGACTGGCTGAGGCATTTGTCCCCAGGCCCCAGCCCAAGGGGGGATTGGGATGGCACATGCATGGACATCTGGGCCCCACCCCCATACAGGGAGGTACCGGTGAGCAGGCAAGAGGAGATGGGGGGCGAGGTGGGGGGATGCCCCTTCCATTTCACTCTCCAGCTAATTTTTAGGAATAGTAAGGACATATATAACACAAACCTCATCATAAAACAGTGATGACCCAGGTAAATATCCAGCCTACAAGCCTGAGCTGGACACAGCAGATGGACAATCGAGAAAATCAGTGCATGCAAGACAGAATAAACAACTATGGAAACACGTGTCACAAAGCGTACCTATGTGCTCACCAGGTCTGGATAACCCAAGACATCATCTCAGAGATGCCTTCTAGGAGAGCAAGATATCCCTCCCCTCATTTTGGGAGAACAGAGGAAGACCAAAGACTGCGAGCATTGTCCCCACAGCAAAGTTGCAAGCTGAGGCAGAGGAGATGGATCTACTATGACCATCCACACATGCCTGTATTCACAGAGAAACTTCTTCAACAACACTGGTTGGGGGTGAGACCCCTAAATCTGACACTAGAACCATAAGGTAAAGCAGCAAAACAACACAGATGGGTTTGGAGAAGATAGCCACTTCCAATGAGAAAGCATGGACAGACCACAAATAAATATAGATTGGCTGCCCAATGCAAACTTAAGACTGAAAACCTACCATTAAGGCTCCCCTGGTTCCAAGAACATAGTCCTTCACCCAGTGAGAGAACACTGCCACAGAAAAGAAAGAGACAAAATGGACTTAACACAGACTAGCAAACAACAAAGAGTGGGGTGTGAGAGAATGGAGGGGGCACCTGAAGTGAGGGCCCCAAAACCATTTACTGACATTGAGATTTAAAGAATAAAAATAAATAAAACTTAAAAAAAAAGTTGTATGTCATACATCATTTAAACAGTTTGACTGGAAAAAAAAAAAAAGGAATAAACCCAGGGTCACTCAATTAATGTTAGTGGTCACCTACATGTGTTTATTTTAATATTAGGTAAATGATATGGCCACGATAAAGTTTCTTTGATCCTTACTAAGTGAAAGAAATTTATACATTGACCATCAAAACCAAAAATACTGCAGTTTTTATTAGCTATTAAACGAAGGCAATATATTCAGATGTTATCTTGATCATTAACCTTAGCAGTTAATCATTACCATTCCTGCAAAAACAAACAGGTAATACATAGTATCACTATATTGCATTTTCCAAATAAACACAGGTAAGCAAAATGGAAGAAAAAACAATTTTGTTATCCAGAAAAATAAATAACAACAAAAACACTTCTAATATGTCATGAGAACTTTTTAATTTGTTCTCCACATACATATCCTTTTTAGTTAGTAACTCACTATGAAGTATAGATTTCCTTCTCCTTACCCAAATATTTTCCACACTTGAAATTATGTCAGTTCTCAATACCAATATACTTTTACATGAGCACTTGTTAAATTTATTGGATCTTGACAAATCCAGGAAGATTTTAAATGTTAAAAAAGCAACCACCCATAGTCTACCTACTGAAATGCTATGTTTTAAATCAAAATGTAATTTTTTTAGCCCATAATTTTAAATGACCTCATTTTAGTTCAAGATAACATAGCTGTTCTTGAGTAGGGAGAAGATTCAGCACATTCAGACACTTCTAGAATGCAGGCTTTTGGTCATGCAAATGACGGGAAATGAGATTTAAAACCAAAGGAATGGTGCTTTCACCAAAGAACATGTTAGCTAAAGGTGAGGTTGAAAACAAAGTGATATTTATTTAAAACAAGCACAAAGCAAGATTAGATCTTTATTCTTCTCTTTCGGGATGATTTTCAATGACTGTGTTTGTATATCACTTACATAGCTAGGCCTGAATAAGTCTAGCTATTACCCTGAGACAATGATATAGAAACACATCTCATTGAGTGATAACCAGGAAGAAATACTCATAAAAGAAAGCCAATAATTTCTTCAATTAAGAATTCACAAATTCAAATATTATATGAAAAAAGAGTAAAACGAATGAATGTTACTGATAAAATACAGGAAAAAACATTTCATACCATCTTGAGCTAGAAATAGTGGAAGATGTACATTCTTTACTAAGCTATTATTTTAATTTCTTGAGTTGGTTTAAAATAGTATTTTCCAAAGCAAGGGGTAGACTTTGGATGATTGTGATCCACTGCTACTAGAGGAAGGGGCAGGGAGAATGACTGCAGTGGAACACATTTATTTCAATTTTGGAAGGAAAAGAGCTGTGGAAGAAGAAGTGAAAAACAAACTCAGCATGTATATGGATAGTATCATGACCTATGTAGAAAATAACATGATGCCTTAGAAATTATGATATCATGAAAACACAGGCTTCCTCATGATGTTATATTTTCTTTAAATATGATCCATATTGCCATACATCAGTAATTCTCAAAGCCTGGTCCCTGGACAAACAGCATCAGCATCATCCATCTCTTCCCATGGCCCTATTCCAAATGCACTAAGTCAAGCATACTGGGGTGGGATCCAATCTTACATGTCTTAACAAATCACCTTCAAGTTACTGATGAACACTCAAGCTCAAGAACCACTGCCATTTGTAACTGAATAATCTTTCTGTGTAGCACCTGAAATTTCTTTAACAGGTCTATACTTAAAAACTTTTAACAACCAAAAACAAAAGAACAACTACCATGACAATTCACATATACTGCATCTCAAAACAATTGCAAAGGAAATAGAGAAAATATTTACTTATCTTTCCCCAAATTAGAGAAATGTCTTGTCTTGTATATCTGAAATGGGGGGCACAATGATAATTACTAACAGGCTCTAGATCTGAGCAGAGTTTACCTTATTTGTAATGATTTTGTGTGGGCCACTTGAACAGCAGGATCTCTGGCCTATTGTAGGCTAATGGGATGAGTCCTGCTGTGAGTCATCTTCCTGCTCTTCCTATAATAGGATGGCTGTAGCCACTGAGATGAAAAAATGGAGGAAGCTGGATGAAGTGACCCAACTCTGCCACTGTATGACTGTGCTAGTACAATAGGCACTTTATCTGGTTGTTCTGAAACTATTACATGTATCACACACAACTAAGAATCTAGAATGGTTTCTAGCCTCATTAAAAGACACTGGTAGGAGGGTTTTACTCCCCTGGTTGGATCCTGGTCTCATTTCTGCTACAGCAATTTGGGTAACCAAATACCAAAAATACAGCAAATTAAAAGGACACAAAATGCATCAACAAACAATTTTAACTTTGAAAAACTTCAAACTATCATTTTCTTCATCATGGTGTCCACTAGTGGTGGAAGATTACAGACCCTAAAATTCTAACTCATAATTCTTTGTTGATTGTGCTTTATTTTTGGTCACATGTAGGAAGTGTTAATAAAGATAGGTTGTTAGCCTAAACACCAACCATTGCCATAGGGCACATTGTTACATCTATTCCAATATTAGATACCACTAAAATGATACCTACTCCCTTCTATTCTTTTGTTTTATTGATTGAGAAATGACAGAAGAATTAGAAGAAGGTCACAAAGTGATAAAAGTTAGGTACTGACCATTGGTTCAAAGGCAACTTCTAATTCTTTGTTTGATTTTATCTCCAAAATTCTATGCTATATCCGCCAGTAATAATCCACCAATAATACAGCCCAGCTATATCAGTTCCAAATGTAGCTGAACTCTAGTCACTAATATATTCTATTTTCAGTCTAACATTTTCACTGCAATAGTGCATAGTCTGTAAACAAGGGCAAAGTCTGTGAAAGGGTAGTTTGTGAAGATTTCTTTACTAAGCATGGCTGCTACTTCTAGTCAAATGAAGTAAGCTTAACATGTTGCTAGTTTTAGCAATTTACCTCCACTACATGTGTGTGCTTCAGAAATATGTACACTTTTCTCATTTACTTACTTAATCCTGCAGTCTATAGATTTACAGTTAGTACCATTACCTCAAGGAATGGTACTAGGTGTTGGAGAGATGCAGACAGAAAAAGTACTCTTATCTTTCTCCTCACGGTATGCTTTGTTTACTTAGGAATTCATACACTTTTGATGATAAATATGCTGCTCATTCTTGCACATAAATCTCTCTATTTAATGCAGTTAGTGTTTCTTTTAATATTATTTATATATTGCTCACTTGGTCTGGCTACCACTTTCTGTACATGTATAAACTAACCAGTTAGTTACATAACATTTATCAAACAATGCAAATAAATGTAAATGCTATTTTGTTAATTGACTTAATTTCTGTTTTTATATTATATATTATATTATATTGTATCTTTATTATTCTTATACTTTACTTTTTTTAAAAAGTATCTTTTTTACTTATTTTTAAATTTATTTATTTTTGGTTGAGGCTATATTTGGATACCCTCATCAGGTATTACTACTGTAGAGCAGCTATCAGAGTCACCTAATAGTGCATTGTGCTTTCTTTCCTCATTGTTCTTACCCATTTTCCAGACCCTCTCCATATTGGTGCTTCGGGTCTATGGTCATATATCAAGGAATAGTTTTTAATTTTATTTTATCTGATTCTTAATCCAGTTACTTTATATTCCATATGTCAGACAATCCATATTCATTCCTGTTGCTGCACTGGGTATGATCTTTTCTGATCACTCAGTAGTATTTCAGTGTGTTTATATACCAAAACTTTTAGATTAATTCAACAGTTTAGGGACACTTATGCTATGTCCATGATTTAGTCATAATAAGTTGTGTTGCCATAAACATAGGCATGCAAGTTTTTTATCCTTGTTTAAAGTGAAATTCTAAGGGAACTAAAGATAACTAAGAGCTTGTTTTCTAGAAGTTTGCAGTTTGAATGAAGATATGGATAAATAATTTGAATGGAGCCATCTAAATAAATTTTATCATAGATCATTTTTTCTTACTCACTTTTGGGGTTATAATGAATTTTTTGTGATGCTGATGAAAGTTGGATGTCTGAAAATGTACAGACATGTGAATACAATTTAGCATTCCATTAAGGAACCATTAGATTCCATTCATGTTTCTACTTAGAAGATCAAGAGAAATAGAAAAAGAACGTTAGACACTAATTCATTTGGGAGCTGATGGAAAGTCTCTGATGGACTTTATATGATTGATATCAAAACATTTCTGGTGTTATCTGAGGCATATACTGGGAGCAGTATTTGAGTTACATACAGAAAGAGGTGACTGACTTCTAGAAACTAGAAGGTATAAGGGGTATATTATGGGAGAAAATACTGCAAATCTAATATAGAAGTCATATTTGAAAATTTGAACAATGAACATTAAACTCCAGACATTACTACAATTCCACAAGCACATGGAATCCCTGGAGGTGTCTTAAATGGGGACTAGAGTTAAACAAAAATGTGTCAGAGATAACTACATAACAAAGTACAGTAAAAGAAAGATTAGTGGATGGGAAGGAAACAAAACTAGGTCAGAAACGATCATATTTATCAACATAAGTAGTGATGATATCCAGAGGTCAATAACTAGGAGGTGATAATGATGATGAGGAGAAGCAAGATGCTTATGGGGCTAACATTATCAGTGTGAGAACATTTCTGCAGTATCAATAAGCAAAGGGCATTGCAATAAGAGATATAAAGCATCAGAATAAAATATCATCTGGTTTTCTTGCAAATACAGATACTCTGATACATGATAACTATACATTTTTAATTCATTACAGTAGTCTTTGTATTAAGAAAGATATTATAGTATCAATGGGTAATTAATAAATAAATTCCAATACACGTGTACTAAGTTTAAAGTTTCTCAGTGAGAAGAATAAACCAGAAAAGTATTGAAAATCTTATAAGATGACCTTATATTTGCATTATATTTTAGCATAATGGATACCTTTGGTTCAAAAGCTTAAGCTGCTTTTCCTGAGGAAAAGAAATCAAAAGAATTTTTTAAAAATATGAGCACAAATCCACTTTTGAACTCCATTCATGTCTAGACTTATTTTTATTATTCCAAAACATTTTAATTAATGAGATTGGTGCTGTCTAAAATATGCAAGGTATTAATTTGCTGGAAATGATGCAAAAAGAACATATGAGTACAATGTAATTCTTGTATAATATCTAGTTGGTAAAAATATTGATAAAGATAAAAAAATTGATGATAATGAGGTGAGAAAAGATTTCACAGTGATAGTCTCAACCTTGGTTACACAGTGAAATTACCTGAATTTTTAAAGAAATATTTACATTTATTCTCCACATGTTGAGATACTGACTTAATTTGCATGGGCCACAGGCAAGAAATCAAGAGTTTTAAAATCTCCCCAGGTGGTTTAAATTATGAAATAATTTGAGGTAAAACTATAATAGATGGAAAATATCTTAACAAGAAAGGTCTTATCAAGAACCAATGGCAAGAATGTCTTGTGTAGTAAGTGAAAGCTGCAGCACGGATATGTTCTTATAGAACAGAGAACACAGAACTAGAAAGAAGACCCGATTAGATTCCAGGTACTCAGTTCTCATTGTGTACATTCCTGGTTGGTGAATTTAGATCACGCACCTTACTTGTGAGTACTGGTTTCTATCCTTTTTGTTCTATCCTTTTGTTCTATTATATTATGTTCCAAGCTATACTGTTTTTTTCCAATAAAATTAAAACAGATATAATTCACAAAATTGATTTCATGATCCTCTCGTAGATCATGAGTCACTAAATGAATCTTTCAAGTTCAATCTCATGGATAATTCAGATCTATAATCTAAAAATCTTTGTTCTAAAAATCTCCCTGTGCCCTTTCTTAGGCAACAGGCACACATTGAAAATCTCGTGTGTTTTTATATCAGTAATATCAGAAGGATACTGGATTTATATTTCTTTCCCCCATTAAAATGACATCATATTTATAAATGTTAATAAAATGGGCATTCTGAACTCAGGGCTTTGCCAGAAGGATTTTAGAACAGAATCTGATGTTCATATGAAAGAACTGCTGATATTTACCTAGTAGTGATTTATATTTTACCTAGTAGTGATGAAAGGACTTTGAATAAACTTAAATATGTCCAAAAAATTCTCTGCTTATCTTTAAAAACTTGGCTGATTCCTTTAAAATGAAATTCTTCTATATCTGGTTGTAATAAAATGCAGATTTGATGGAATAGTATTAATATTCCATATGCCCCACTTGTGAAAAGCCTCAAGCACTTTGCTCAGATTTCAAGAAAAGGAATTTCCTTTGAAATACAGATCTATCATTTTATAAAAAAGATTCCCTATTGTCACCTTTGAAATATCAGAGTTGGATCCAACTCTCTTGAAATGGATATTTAAATTTTAGACAGAGGAAGATCTTGCTCATACTTCTACTTACTCTATAGTGAAGTACACTCATAGATGTTTCAGTACTGCTCAGGGAGTAAAGCATAGATAAAGTATAACCAAAATGGCACCATTGACCTCAAATTTGAAATTTCATTTTCAGGTCAAAAGACTTCTTGATTCAGAGGAGTTTTATCTTCTGAATCAAAAAGTGTCTTCAACACTTATGTATCCACAAACTTTAGTGTTTGATTAACTGAAACTTACCATAGACACCATTCACAGATGACCAGTATTCAAGGAGTTAAAAACTGACACAACATACCTATAATGAGTATCCAATGTGTCATTAGCTATGATTAATGAGTTCAAAAAGGAAGAGGGTTAATTATTTACATCCTGCCTGCCAGCCTGCCCCCTGCAAAATGCTGATACTGACTGGCTGCCCTTGCAGTGTCCGATGCACTTCTCACTGATACCCTGGTGGGTGTCTCTTCAAAGTGCGTTCTGGTGCACAAATGCATGTGTTCATAATTTAAAGAAAATCAGAGCATTTCTTTTAGGATTAAATTGTGTAGTTTAAACGGGTCTAGACACTAGCCAGAAAACTGAAACATCTTAGAAGTACCTTATATTTTAATTAACTTTTACTGTTTACATATACATATACACATATATTTTATCTTTTTATTCTCCAGGGTTATCCTACCACCATATCTCACATGAATCATTATCTTGATTTTTTGTGTGCAGAATTAACTTATTTTTAAGATACATTCTGTCTACTGTTCTCTTCGAAACTATATGTGAAATGAAGGCATGAATGCCTTTTTTTAATTGATGTATTTTATGTATATAGAATTATCCTTATATATCCCTATTGTAAATATGTAGAATATTATGATAGTTTCTTTTAGAAAAGAGATTATTGATGTCTATTTGTCATATATTGTAAATTCCTTCAGTTCATTATTTGATTTCCAATTACTTTTTAGTGTACCTTTAAATTTATATAAAATTAAGTCTATCAATCTTTTTTTTATGATCTCTTCAGCTTTCTAATGCCATTCAGTATCCCCTAAGAAATGCAAAACCTTGGCTCAGCATTTTCTGTTTTATTTCTTCCTTGTGTGTGGGTTCTTAATGTCTGAATCCAGTCAGCTATATAGAATCATTCAATCATTCTAGGAGTTATTAGGTTCTTGATGTTGCAGTAGGCATCATGGGAAACATAATATATACATATATATTTATATATGTAGCATGTTTACTATAGTAGAGAGAGAGAAGGGAGACTAACTGTTCTGATATACATTCAAGAAATAAATGTGAAATGCTAATGGGAAAAATATAAATATAATTATATTTATATTTAAATATAAAATATAATTCATAGCAGATAATGGATTACCAAATATAAATCTCAGGTTTTATGTGTTTAGCATACAAAAAGGGATAAAAGGGGGTTACCATGAGATAAAAAATTAACTTATACCTTAATATTAATTAACGGCTACTCTGACAACGAAAAATAATAATTTCCTTGCATGAAAGCAATAAACTTGTATATTTTTAGCTCCCAGGATATAAAAAAGTTTATAATGCTCTGTGTTTACTGGGGGAGTGACTGAATCTTTACAAAAATAGGGATAAAAAGAGAGAGAAAGAAGAAAGTAGAAAAAAAGGGAGGGAGATGATATCCAGAAAAGTTAGCCAGATTTCCATTTGTTTTAAGTAAGATTCTAAAAAGGATTTCCACATCACTGTAGCATACTACTGCATTCCAGTTGGTGTTAATTATATTTCTTGATTGTAACCCTAAATCTGAGAGTATGACTGGAAGGGATCCCATCTGCCCATTTATAGGCAGAACTCTGAACAGTTATTTGGGGCCTGAGGTCATTCCACCTGGCTCAGAGTCAGACAAATGACAGATGACCCAAATTGTTATTAACTGCATCCTGAAAGGACAAATGATTACCAGTCAATGTTTTTCTTCATTCTTCCTGGAAGAGTTCTAAATGTTGGATTGCAGTGTTAAGTGACATAGTTCATTTTTACTCATACACATTAAGGGTGGTTGTCTTTTATGGTTGTTCACAAATAAAAAAAATGATATATTTGACAAAATACAGGATTGATTCTTCTGAATTGTGTATAGCTTAATGTTTTTGAAGGGTTTAAGCAAGGTATATTATGGTGACTTGGACTAGGTTGTAGTAATCAATATGTAAATCAAGGGAAAAACAAAACGAAGTTAGTAAACCTCATTGCAAGTTATTTAGCAACAAGCAAGATAGTGAGAGAATGAGAACTGGAGGTTCACATTATTGTAGAAACAATATTGCTGAAGTTGTGCCTATAATGGCAGATATATTTTTGTGCATCTCTGTGTTCTTTGAAATGGATTATAACCTGAGCTTGCTTACCTGACTTGACTGGGAATCACTCCAGTTCTGAGGACCTCAGTGTAGACCTATTGCTAGATTATGCAAACTCAGAACTTATTACTACTTTCTACTGTTGCCTTGAACTTTTGCTAGTCTCCCACCAGAGCATATGTGATTATGTAGACCTTCTAGGTAACTGTGTGATTATGTAGCCCTTCTAGGTAACTTATTCATGCATCAAATTTTAATATTCACTCATATTTAAGATGGATCTTCTTTCAACTTCAATTAATAGAGAAAACATCTATTTATCAGGTAGCTATGGAAGGCACAATGCAAATCAGACACCCAAATGACCAAACCTATACAGGTGTGTGCCACAGAGTGGGCAAGTATGAGTAACTATAATGTGCATTGCACCCTTTATGAGAAACTTCTAAGCACAAAGTGTGACCTTTGTCACTGAGACTGAACACCCCTCAGATCCTCTTGATCAAAGGAATATAGCAAGACAAAAAAGAATGCTCATCTCCTTATCTGCTTGACTTTTACAGGAGTCTGACTCACAGCATGCCATTTTGATATTGCTGATCCACCTGTGTACAGAAGGTCTCTACTTTTCTATGTTTCACCAGTCACTGTTCAAAGGCTTGTCTTCACTTTGCTTCCAAGAGCCAAAGATTTAATTCATTTTTAATTATTTTCATAGTCACCATTTATACTAAATTGCTAGTGACATACCAGAGAAATAAAGAAAAATAAATGTCTGTTGTGATTCAACTGACATAAAAGTAATTAAAAGGATTTACTTAATTTTCTCTGACTAAAAACAGGTATCAAATTGATTTCTGTGTTTGAAGTCATGTTCATTATTATATACAGTAAAATTTAGAAAGTTAGATTTTGATAGTTTTCTGAAGTTTTAATTCAGAATTTTTTCAACCCCTAAGGATTATACACTAAGGATTGTACATACATACATGTATTGTATATTTTACAATACATTCTCTGTTCTTTTTCACATGATAAATATTAAAGCTTTCACTATTACGCTGCAATTTGTTTGACACTGAATGACTAGGCTATTTGTTTTATTTTATTTATTTACTGAATTTACGTAGCCTTATTTCATGGTATAAGTTTTAGATATTCATCACTGAGAACATGTATCTATTATGGCAATTCCACCCTCATGTACCTGTTCCCCACTGATCTTGGAAGTTAAGCAGAACTGGAACTGCTAAGAAGTTGGACAGGGGACTAGATCATTTTCATTTCTTTTTTCTTTTTTACATAATTAATTTTATCTGTTAAAATTGATTACATATATGTATATATTTTACATCATAGTCTACTCTGATGTCTCTCACCAATTGACGGGATTGTTACCTGTCAATCATGAATCATCACCATCATCTTAATCTCTTGCACCTATCCCTCCCCTGATTTTTACCCCCTCCATGCCTCAGTTCTGTTGACAGTTTTAATTTTTCTTGTCTAATTGTTTGTTTTCCCTATATCCCTCATAAAAGTGAGACCATTCATGTTTCTCTTTTTCTTTCTGGCTTATTTCCACTAACATGATTCCTTCTAGCTCCATCATGTTGCTGTGAATGACACAGTTGTCATTTTTGATTGATGAATGATATTTGATTGTGTACATATACCACAAATTTCTGATTGATTCATCTGTTTTGGAGCATTTAGGTTGTTTCCATATCCTGGCTATTGTAAATAGCACTGCAATAATCATTTGAGTACAGATGATCTTTGAATTAATGAAAAACTCATTTTTTTGCCTTGATATAAAGAACAAAAATAGAGGGTATAAAAAGGAGATGCTATAAGTCTTTCCCTGTTCCTTCTGTGCAAGCAGAGTCATTAATGAAAGGTGTAGTATGAAGTTATATGAAAGCACTAGGAGAAAATACCTTTGCTAGATTAAGAAACTGTATTTGTCATTAGTAGATATTTTAATGTGACACTTTGTTTTACCTGCAGAAACAACATTATTTCAAAGTGAATGTAAATAGGCATATTTCATATTGAAATTGTAAGAGGCATTAGGAATAATTAATCACATTTTCAATATTGCATACATTTATATAATACTTTCTTGTAAACATAAGCTATTTATTATTGGTACTTTTGCCATCATTTTCCAACTTTTGATTTTATATTTAGCTTGCAAGTCAAATTTAGGATAGTAATACTGATTTTTAAGCAGTTGCTTGCAATTTTTTATCAATTTTTGATTTATTGCTTTATGAACAAATAATTTGATAAATATATTCTACTATCTTTCTTTTAGGTGTGCCATTTGATCTTAATGCATAGTAAGTCTTTTTAAAAATATTCTATGGACATGTGTAGATTCATTTTTAGTTTAGAGGATGAAATTTAATATGTACTGCATAATAATTATTAAATAAATGTATTCATTACATTATTTTGATATTTCTTAACCTTAGTTATCTGTCCCATTTGATATGAATGGGACCACAAAGATATACAAGTCTCCACAACTTAATTCTCTTAACTTTTTTTCTGATTTACAAGAGTCTTCACTTAATCCATTTTAATATCATGCTATAAAGATTTGTGACATTCATATAATCATTTTAGATTTTATATTTTACCAATAAAACATGACCTTCTTTGTTCTATTTAGCTCATCTTACCTTGAATTACACTTTTCCTCTTATTAATATTGCAATCCTGCTTAGTTCTTTGTTTGCATATGCAAGGACTATGCTTATCCTTTTGCTTTAAAATTTTCTAAGCTTTTGATTAGTTTAATCTTTGACTGACTTGTTTAAATAAATCTGAGAATTTTTCCTGCTTTTTAATAAGTCAGAATTTAAGAAACTTTCTACTATAAAATCCTCACTTATTAGCTCTTTATTCAAATTTCATTCATATTTTTAACATTTATATACATTTTTAAACATTTACATGAAACTCCAAGAGAGAATCATTTGCCAATCTACAGGTAACTATTGTTATCTGTAGATATAAGTATTTTAAGTATTTCATTTAATTTATATAATTTTATATGGGACTAATTTCATTAAAATTTTGTTTGTTTGTTTTGTTTTTTGGCAAAAGAGAAAAAATAATTTAGGCTAACTTGATTATATGCCTATAAGTAACCAGAGATTTGTAAAGTCTTCTCACAACTTCATACATTCTTTGCTGGGAAAGTGACAAATAAAAAAGTATATCACTCATGATCTTGTTTTTAGTGAAAAAGAATTAAGAACCAGAGAAGAATTGATATTTGAAAATAGTTTAATACATGTATATTTGTGAATTATCTTAGAGTGTATAGTTCATCTCAGAGTATCAGGCATAGATAAAATGGGTGAAAAACCTAGGTCAGAAATAACCTACTCATCAGCCTGCCCTATGTGCAGGTTTCAGCGCCTCTCTGCTGCACAAACCAATGACTCTAAGGCACTGGTTCAACCCAGACTATATGTTTGTGCTCACACATACACACACACACACACATACACACACAAATGCACACACACACACACATACTTGACCTTATGAATTTTTCTATATTAACAGAACAAGCTCCAATCCAACAGATAGTGTCCTGTTATGAGTTCCATAAGAGGGCATGAATAAATTAACATGAGGATGAAAAGTATACAAGAAATTTCTTGAATGAATTAGAACAAAATAAACACTTTCCAGGTGAAAAAAATGAGCATGACTGTATGTTCTTGGTGGGAAAAGACTTATTTGTCCCCATTACACATACCCTTGCATTCACCTCACCGAATTAAGAGCTTAGTTCCTAGGGAAGGCAGAAAGGCCTGTCAGTGTCAATCTCTGATCCTCTGGACTCAAAGTTCCTCAGAATAACAATAAATTTGAATGGAAAAAAGCTTAGGAACCAGAACACCTGGGGGAAATATATTTGCATTAATAAGGAAATAGGCAGTAATGAAAGGCTTTTCTATCCTCTGAACTTCCAGAGCATTTGTACTTTGTAGCCCATTTATTTTCTCTCAATATTACATTTCCTTATTTAAAATAATTAAATTGAATTTGAAATTTATAATTATAGCCAGTACTCATAGAGTTAACTTGCCATTATAGTTTTCTATGAAAGGAAAAGCCACAGAAATGACAGGAAAAAATTTTAAAGAATATAAAAATAGTCTGTGTTCCTTTCAAGCAATGGACTGAAGACACAGGAAAGACATCTTTTGGAATTTTAACAAATTCAAATCTATATATTTTATTAACTATTCTCTCCTATAAACTAATATGGATTGAATTTTTATGTTCCCTCAAAATTCCTATCTTGAAATGGTAACCTACAGTACAATGAAATTAGGTTGCAGGGTCATTAGAAGCTCATTAGATTTATTAGCGACCTCATCATTGGAATTAGTGGCTTTATAAGGGGACCCCTGTTTAAGTCACCCATGGCGGTTTTGTTATAACAGCCTGAACTAAGAGATGGACCAACAAGGAGAAAAGGTCAATTATAGAAAGAATAAAATAAATATTATACCATGAAAGAAGAAACTAATGATACATATTCAGGGTTAGTTTTAGAATCCTTGGTTTAAACTGTTTTCTGAGGGATCGGTTTCTTTATGATACATTCCTATGGTCAAGTGTTAATTTTACTTAAATTGCTATACGTTCATTTTACTTAAGTTGGGATATGCAAAATTTATATTATTGGATATTACTTTTGTCTTCGATTAAAGAATGTTGTTTAGCAACATCTGGGCAATCAGATTCTAGCCTTTTATTTTCCTTGAGTTCTCTTATAGTTCTCAAATTTGTACATGGCTATATAGTAATGCAAAATAACTCACTAAAATGAGTTCTATTTAGCAGAAGGGCAGTCCCCTCCCCCACCAAGTTATCTTTGTGTATGTTTGTAAATTAATTTAGACATTCCAGTCCTATAAATGTGCCTGCTTTTAAAATATCCTTTGAACTTATTATAATCACTTGCCAAAACCCTTAATAATGAGTTAAATAAAATCTTTTTAAGATGTTTATTTTATATTTGTTTGAGACATGGCTTCCACCTTTCATAAATAGCCTTTAATACTTTACAATTGATATTTTATTTTATTATCTTGAAATGTTCAAATTAATGAGAATAACTTGTCATCTGAAAATGAAGTCAAGATCATTGTCAATTTAGCACTATAGTTTTATGAAGACTACTCTAATGAAGACAATGACAAAATGAATCAGATGTGAACTTGGGATCTGACAAACTTGGCTTTTATTTTTTGCTGCATAATAGCTTCTCAATGGGCAACATTGAGAGTCTTCAGGATCTTGAACAATCGAGAATTTTGGAGATACTCCATTTTCTCCACATAAACAGGAATAATGCAAAAGTTTTCACTGTGTACTATGACAGTTACTGCTGCTATATTTATGGAAGCTTTGAATGGTAACCTGAATGAAAAGGGGATCTAAATTAATGTTAGTGACTGGTTTTTAAATATGTGCTAGTATTATCTGATTTTGTCTATGACAACAAATGTTTAACATTGTCTAAAATTGTTCACCTAGGTGTAAATTCATTTTTTCAGTAGCCTGGACTTCTTCCTTTTCTCAACAGATACTAACCATTCCTGCATCTGTAGAATTATGTACTAATCTCCTAATTATAATAACCTTTCCTTTCTCCTAGAATTATTTAAGTTCTGCTTTTCATAATGGATTATAAAATTTTCAAGAGCCACAACTAATATTTATTCCCAAATCTATCAGCAAGCTTTCATCTATCCCAAAATTTAGTAGAGTATTAGCATTAATTGATTTTTGCCACAGCACAAGTTTCATCAACTGTCACCTGTAACTTAATTATCAGTGAATTTAAAAGATTCCATCAAAGGATAACCTTCCTATCAGCCTTGACATGTTCAATTAGGCTTTGCATGGACAAACTTTTCAAGGACAGTAAGTCTTGTTCCTCATTACTAAAGGTCAGATATGTTGATTTAATTTGACTTTGAATTTCATCTTCCAATACGTCTTAAAAACATACGATGTTTCACACTAATTTGTTTTATTCTACTCTGCATCTTCTCACCTCCTCATGCTTTCAGAATTCCTACCTTAGTTCATCCCTGGCAATTTTATTGAGTAGAAAATGCATATTATTGACTGTAAATGGGCATCAAGATGTAAAACTATAAAGGTTCAGTTTCTAAACCCAGAGAGTCAAAATAGACTGTGGGTGATAAGCTGATAGACAAATTTTTATAATTTAATGTTCTACTTTATGCAAGAGATACTTAGTGGGTTGAATTTAAGTTAATTTTAAATAGATAATGACAGAATGAAATGTAAAGACCATTTCACAAGAAAGTTAAATTTTAAGTTGAGTTTAAAAAAATAATGAGTGTATCAAATTAGAAAATAGATGCCATATTTTTCATCATAGGGAATGGGGTATAAGTGTATGTTGAGATTGACCCCTCACTTAGAAAAGACAAATAGTTGAATGGAAAGAATATAAAATCAGTGGGGCATAATATTAGAAGATAAATTACACAGAGAGATGAAGTTTGGAGGTTTGGGTTAGTGAATTTCTTTGGCAATAGTAGTTTTCTATTTTTCATGGAGTTTGTATACTTTTTCGATTGGTCTTCCATCTTCCACCTGATGTTTTCAATCTCCTGGTATCACCCTCTTTCTTGGGCCCTATCACTCCATCTTATAACTTGGGAAACCCAAAAGGAGCTCATACAACATATGGTTCTAAAGACTTTCTACCCAACTCCAGTCAAAGCCATAAAGTATGTATGATTGATCCCCATTATTTAACTGTGCTTAAGTTATACCTGTACATACATAAAAGCATAAACGAAAGTAATTAATCCTTACAATGTTTGTATCAAAAGCATTCATGAAAGCATAATATAAATTCAAATCCATAGCATAGTTTTGGATGTTAGGAGTTACCGCAGGCAAAACATTATCTGCACAGGCAAAGATGCACACCCACACTTTTTCATCCACTTTCATCCACCAGGTGTATTTCTTCTGGCATTTCTTTAAGCTGAAATTTCACCATCCTTCTCACTCAGGCACCACATCTTCATTAAGCTCCCTATATGGAAATGTGGTTTTTACTTCTTTAGGGAATTAACAACATTTATACTTTTATATTTAAGAAACTGTCTACATCCTGTTCAAGGCAGTAAGTTTCTTCGGGTCACAGACTGTTTTCCTATAAACATTGTTATGCCTCACTGCATCTGGCACTGGGCTTTGCAGATTCAAATATCTCAAATGAAATTGAATTTGGTCTTGGAAGGGGAAAAAAAGAGCAACATTTCACATAGAAAGGAGGAAAATCTATGGCTAACTTACAAATGGTAAATTTCCAACTAGAGATTTAACATTCCTTTACCATTTTAAAATGTAAATATTCTCTGCTAGCTTGAATCCTTTTGTGGTTAATGAGTTGCAAATCATCAAAAAGCTTCATATTTTCTAACCACCAAAAATGGTGACTAAATGACTAATATGGTCCCAAACACATCAATAGAAACATGAAAATGCATGTTCAATGAAGACTTATGGACATTTCGTCAGGACTTGGAGATCTAGTATCACAATTGAATGCTGTGAAAAAATTAAAAGTCACTATTAGTTTCCTTAACAATCAAACTCTCCTCACCAACATTGCCATGTCAGCTTGAAAGTAAGTTTGATAAAGAACAAAGCTGAGCACAAACTCAAATCATATCAGAGCATCACCATGAATTCAATTTCTAATATGCCTTCTTGCATTTCCAGGACTTGCTAAATAGTAGTGTTATTTTTATATTAGGCAGTGAGACCAGCATGCTAAGTTTTTCTCTCAACAGATTTAAAAAAAAAATCAAAATCAACTTTAGCTAGCATTAAACTTTAAAAAGGAGAGTACAGTATTCTTTTAACTCAAATGGCATAATAGCACATTACATTATTTAAAAATTGACCATTATGTTCCCAAATTATGGTCTAATATTTGCAAAAGATTTATATAATATTCTAACAGAAAAGATCATAAAAGGAAAAATTCCTTGTAGTCTCTATAATTTATATTTCAAATCTTTGCAGTTTTTTCTAGTTTCTTTTTAATATCTTGCTCATAGATAATGAGTTCTATATGAATCATAAATATGATATGGGTTGGACAGTTTAAGATAACTCAGTTTTTGTGCTTCAAAACATCCAGTTTTTACAGATCCTTGGTATATCATTGAATGAAATAATAGAAAAAGAAAATTTGGGGGGAAAATCAGGTCAGGAGAAAATAATTAGGATGAAGGTTTCTCTGGCAGTAACTCAAGGATAACTTAAAACATAAAGATGTGATTCATTGTGGCAGATTGATTTTTCCAAAAATGGTCACAATAATATTGCACATCACACACCCTTTCCTTTATGTAATGCTGGCATACTTCCCTTTTCTGGGTATACTTTGATTGCAACTGAAGTTGATCCTATATGATTTTGAAGTTAAAAATAGAGATATAGCTCTCATCAGATTCTCTTGGTCTGCTCTCTTAGAGGTCAACTGTTATGTGCTTGTGATAATATTCAGAAATTACATGGTGAATTCATACATAAGTGTTCCAACCAAAACCACACACCAATTATCAGACATTTGGATCAAATCACTCAAATCTGTACTCATTAATGTGTTTCCCTCCATTATGTTTTCCTACTTGAGTTACCAGACATTGTGACAAGACATCTTTTCTTTGTTCTTTCCTAATTCTTGAATGAAAGAATGCATGAGAAAAAAAAAAAGCACCATTATGCTAGATCACTACATTTTGGGGTAGTTTGTAAGGTAACAATAATAACTTCAATAATCGGAAAATATCATTACTCATAATAGATTAGCGCACATTGGTTTTATTTTGTCTTGTAGAAACTACTCAAGTGAATTAGGTTTTAAAATGTAAAGGAAAATCTGTCTGATAATTCACTAAGCTAGGTCAGGAAACCATACTTTTTCCCTCACTAAAGTTCTTCATGTTGGGACTAAATCTCTGGCTGTTTTGAATGCTACAGAAGTTTCTTCTGAATGAAAAAGATGACTTATCTTAGATGTGATATTTCCACTTTTGTATATTAGTGATCAATATATATAGACTCAGAATATATATATATATATATATATATATATATATATATATATATATATGCTTGAGTCTAGAGCCTTTCTAGATCTCTTTCTAAATCTAGCAATGGTTTGGTGCATGTATGGTTTATGATAAAAGAGATCAGAAAAGTAGAATTATCATTAATAACAATAATGACAATTTTTATCATCATAATTAACATTTCATGAATGATTAATGTGTCCAGGAATAAGTTCTTGATCCTTTTCCTATTCAATTCTGACATGTACTCCTTGGGGTTAGTTATTTATAGCTGAGAGAAAATTCCTGTAAATTAATGATTTCCCTACTTCCACAACCTATCTAGTAGTAGGTAAGAATTCTGTGCTAAAAATTCAGGTTTTCTTACTCCAGTAGCCATGCTAGGTAATTTTTTATTATGTCGTCAAATAATTAAGTATAGTGACATAAATTAAGAATGTAAATCTGTACCCTGGTCATTTTGACTGGTACTGAGAAACTTGTGAAAACTAACCCAGTTAACAAGCATGCAAGAATGGAAGCATTAAACTAGTAATATTTTATCACTTACAGGGTAATTTCCTCCTCAGTCCTTAATCATCCTGTAACAGATTATCATTAATCCTCAAATCATTCCAGTAAAAAATTTTATATAAAAATAGAAAAAATATTACTTAGGAATGATCAAATAAATGCTGTGTCATTGCAGTGGAGAATATAATCACATTTTTTATTTAGTTTTCTTTGATAAAAATGAATAATTTTCAACTATGAGCTAAATCAATGGAAATTAAAAAG
The DNA here is from genome assembly GCA_004024945.1 of Uropsilus gracilis. Classification (NCBI taxonomy): domain Eukaryota; kingdom Metazoa; phylum Chordata; class Mammalia; order Eulipotyphla; family Talpidae; genus Uropsilus; species Uropsilus gracilis. The sequence goes on from PVHY01005097.1 coordinate 24,085, forward strand.
TTGAATTTTGAAAGACTACAAAACATTATTGAATTCAAACAAATAGCAATCAAGACAAAATTGTATGCCTCTAAACAATATCTCATGAATCTCAGAGATAATTGGACAAAATAAAAAGAAAAATATTACTTTATTAGAAATGGAGAGAAAAATAAATCTCAAGTATTTTGGTGCATTAGCAATGAGAAAATCAAAGGTAGACTATGAAAAATCTTTTCAAAATCATGTGACATGGTGGTTATAAGTCCACTTATGACCCCTAACTCCCTAATTATTTGTGGAAAAAAAAACTGTCACTTTTTGTGGGAGGGGATCAGTCATTTGCAGAATGCATTGGTGGAATTTATGAATGTTTCCTCAAATTTTGGGTAAGATGTAAAATTACATGATATATATAATATTAAATCTATAGTATTAAATTTATATGAATTCATTATATTTAAAGTCAATGATGTGTATTAAAACAAATTATTGCAATAAAACTTTCCTGCTTGGCCTGAAGAGTGGAACAGATGTTCATACTTATCCATCAATCTAAAGAATCTTAACAGGATGGATTTAGGAACCAGAGTTTTTCCCTACTTTTCTCTTCCTTAGAGAGAGCATGCAAAAAGAGAATTTGTCTCTAAGTCAAAATTATAATTCTTTGTCATCTCCTTACCTAGGAAAGAAGTAACAGCCTCTGAAAAGATTTTGAGAAGAGAAAAGAATTAGTTGACCATTTACTCTATTGAATATTGACCTAAGCCCTTTCCAAATGATATTTCACTCATATTACAACACACAACTCCACCCATCAAAAGATATTATTGCTCCCAATTGGACATGAGGCTACTAAGATTGGAGATAATGATTTAACTAGTGAATGGACTGAACAACACACTGGGAGGGATTTCCCCCAAAATGTAGATTAGTCTGTGTTTTAGCTCATATGTCTACTATTCAATAATTACTCTTCTTTTTCTTTTTGACTTATTTCTGCTAATATGAGTCTTTCTAGTTCGATCCAGTTTGCTGCGAATGACATATATTTGTCCTCCTTGATTGATGCATAGTATTCCATTGTGTATATGTACCACATATTTTTTTTTAGCCAATCATCTGTTTTGGGGCATTTGGTTTGTTTCCAAATCTTGGCAATTGTAAACAGAGCTGCAATGAACATGTGCGTACAGGTGTCCTTTTGAATTAATGTTTTAATGTCCTCTAGGTAGATTTCTAGTAGTGGGATTGCTGGGTCAAATGGTAAGTCCACTTTCAATTGTTTGAGGATCCTCCAGGATGGTCTCACTTATATGATAGATATAGGGAAAAACAAACAAAGGAATAAGAAAGAATGAAAACAACCAATGGGACTGAACCATGGAGTGAGAGAGGAGGAGGGGGAAGAAGGCAGGGGAGGTGAAGAGCACAAAAGATCAGGATGGTTAACAAATGTTTGTGAAGTGGGAAAGCCCCAGTGTACACTGGGAAAAAAAAAAAGGACAGGGTTATTAGGGAATGGAGAAAGGAAAAAAGAGCCATCTGCTTAGTGCCAGGCAGGCAGGAGAGCTGCTTCTCCCCAGTGTAGAAATTGTACTGAATCCTTTTTTTTTTTCTTAATTTATATATATATATATATATATATATATATATATATATATGCTTCACATCTTTGTATTCCCTGGGGACCACCCACCACCTTCCCTCCCTAATCACTCCCTCCCATCTCCACCCTTCCTAACCCCCCACATACTCATCCCTTTTATGTAATTTTCATGTAATGTCTATGGCCTAAATTGTCAACTGGAATAAACTTCATAATAATAACAATAAAAAAATAAAAAAGTAATAATTACTCTTCTACACAGAAATTTTGCTTCCTAAGTTTGTTTGGGGGTATCTATTTCTTAACTTTAAATTAGAGAATTTAGGCCTAGTAATATTCTCTAAATAATTATCTAAACAACAATCTTTCTTTGCGAAGAATCTAATACTAAATATGTCTTTCATTTACTTTGTGGGCCACACAGTCACCACTGCAGCTACCTAATTTTTCAGCTATATGTTAAAGCAGACAAACAGTATATTAGTAAATGATTATAGTTTTGTTCCACGAAAAATTATTTGCAAAAACAGGAATAGAGTCTATTGGACTGTTGGGTTGTTATTTGATTCTTGAACTACACCTAAAGATTATCTGAAACATGCAAAAGACTCTTAAAATAATGCTCAAAGAGTGCCAAGGGACTTTGTCAAAGTTGAGGACCAGGTCACTATTTATGGGTCTCATTCATGCACTCAATTGTAAGATCACTCAGATCCTGGACCCAATAGCAATGATTTATTTAACAAACAACAGATTGGGAAATGTTTTCTGAGGCTACAAGTGGCTATCTAACAATAGATAGTGCTTGCAGTGTCCAGATGTCCCAAACCAGTTATGTATAGAAGATCAGGTGACACAGCAGCAGCTACAGCGGCAGTTTGAAAGCTGAGCTGAATGCCAGACCAGACAGCAACAGACTCAACAGCACCAAGTGATGTTGCCAGAGAACCAGAGGCTTTGGTCAGCTCTATAACACAATGGGCCCAACATTACTGGTAATGTCCAAGTAGGGCTCTAGGTATGTGCAGCAGCTGAGACACTGTGCAGGTCTACAGAGGTATGGAGGTCTAGAAGTCTATGAAGTATATGATCTATGACTGTTTGATGAACCACATAGAAGCTAGCTGCTCAAAGGTGTATCTCTCTTCAGAGACTGTTTCCTGAATTCTTCTTTTTTGAAGATGGTCTGAGGAATGCTTCTTCACTTAAAGACCAGATGTTGAATTCTTTTTCAAAGGTGGCTCCATGAATCCTCTCTTCTGAAGCTGGCTGTACATTCCCTCAACCTGGACTAAATTTGTCTTTTATCTTTTTCTGGGTCCCATACCCTATAAATCTGATTAGACGGTATTCAATCCTTAGCAATAATCAGCTTGTTTTCCATATTCCAATACAAATAACTAATAAAGTGAATTTGAATATGTTTGGTTCATTTAGCTTAAAACTGATTGAACCATTTTAGAATCCCAAAATCAGATATAAAAGGGAGGAAAGTCCAGTCCAGTCTAGTCTATATTCACATCAGGGTTGGTGGGCTTGCTGGCTCTAGGTGCCATGCTGGAGACAGCCTCCTTGGGACTGGGTGTGTGCATGTGTGGGGGGAGGAGTTGGGGGAGCTGGTGCAAGCATACCTCTGTCCTAAAACAGATTTTGCCCACTACCTTCCCCTCCAGATCTCAAAAAATTATTTCTTTTTAAATAATTTTCTCTAAAATTAAATAGAAATGTCACAAGCAATTTAAGCAAGAAAAATATTTAAGAAAGCAAAATATGCATCAGTAAAAAGAGATATTTCCTATATCTGAGCAGATTCACTTTTACTTCCTTTCCTTTGTGCTACTTTTTCTCTTGTTTTTGTTGATGGAATGGCAATAGAGAGTACTCCTTCGAGGTAAACCACCCCATTCACCAAAGGACCAGAGGCTTCAGCTCTGGAAAGGAATTACATAGTGACCTATAATTTTTGATCCTACATTCTTTGCTTGGATGATTTTGTATTTTCCATAGAATCACTGATTGTAAGATATAAATGATCATTCACCAGTGAATTGAAGTATCACTCCTTTCATTTTTTGGCAAGCAAGCAAGAAGGGAGTGATAAAGTCAATTATTGGTTAATATAAAATCAACAGAAAAATATAATATCATTTGTTTCCATTATAACATAGGTTGCTGTGGAAAATGGCAATTTATGATTTACTTATCCTCTAAATAATTCACAGGATTTATTTATTTTTCATTTTTTAAAAATTATATATATATATATTTTTTTTTCACATCATTTCAGTCCCTGGGGGTCACCCGCCACATCCCCTCCCCGACCGCTCCAGCTGGTCCCCACTCTCCCGTTGTATACTTTCATTTGATTGACCAAATTAGTGAAACCATTTGGTTTCTGTCCCTTTCTATCTGGCTTGTTTCTGCTAGTATGATTTCTTCTAGGTACATCCAGGTTTTCATAATTCATCAAATTTGTCATTTTTAACTGATGAGTAATACTCCATTGTGTATATATACCACATCTTTTTCATCCACTCATCTGTTCTGGTACAGTTGGGTTGTTTCCTAATTCACAGGATTTAGAGGAATGATATATTCTTATTCTTGACACTTGTGTTGAGGCATTTTCTTAATGTTGATACACACAATTGTCAGCTAATGTTACTTTGGTTAAAGTGGAGTAAGGATGTCTGTTTCTGGCCATGAAAGAATAGTTGGTATTAAACTTTCCTACTGAGAATAATGGCAAAAACTGGATACCATACATGCTACTGCTCAAAAATCCTACATAACGAACAAAGCAGTCAGGACTTAAGAAACTAAGATGCCAAGGAAACAAGGACTGCACTGAATTAATTTTGCTGCTTTTACTCTTTGGGATATTTGCCAGTTTCCTGCAGGTAAAAAGGATGGATGAAACAGAACAGCCATCTTAAAAAATGGAGTTTAGGGCTATTAAGCAGTCAGAACTTGAGGGGCTAAGACCCCTGGAGGGAAAAATAGTTGCTGAACCCAGCATACTGTACTGTATACACTGTTCTCTCAAGGCATTTGTTGGCTTCCGAGCTGATCATGAACACACGCTGAAAAAAAACAACAAACAAACAAACAAAAAAACAAAAACAAACAAACAAAAAACAAACAAACAAAAACAGCAGAAAAAAAACTAAAGACCTAAATAGATCATGTTGCAGTTTCACTGTTCTGTGAAGATAAAATATTTGATTTAAGTTCCCACCAAGTAAGAGGCTAAAAGTAAACACTTAAGACATTTGACTTTGCATCTGGAAGTGCTAAAGTTAAGAAGTAAAAAAAAACTGGAAATAAACCTACCACTTCTTGATAGCAATCATATACTATCTTTGCAGAATCACAAAAGAGAGGAAATAAGGAATGTGCAGGATCAATACTTGAGGCATAACTGAATAGGAATTTTCAAAACTGAGAGGAAAATTTAACAAAATCAACAACAAAAATAAAGTAACAAGAAAACCTATCCCTGAAGACATTAGGAAAACTTCTGGCAGTAAGAAACAAAAAGAATTCTTGAAAATTTGTGCATTACTTTCAAAGGCAAAACAAGACATGGGAAGCTGGCTTTTCAATCTAACAAAATAACAGTGGAATGTTTAGAGTGCTGAAAGTTTGAACAAGTAATTTTTTTTTCATATATGGAAAGCCCATTGTAAAGGAACCAGCCTGTTTGTGACACCAACTGTAGTACAGGCATCAGGCTCTTGGTAGGTTATTTACTGGTTCTTGTGGTGACAAAGATACACCTAGGAGGGCAGGGCCAGTGCCAGGGAAGCAGGCAGCCCCCTAGTTCCCAGTCCCCCAGGAATCTTAACATTCTTCCTCTGGCCACTCTCTACTGAGTTCTCTCCTCATACGCATGTGCTCTTCTCATCTTGCTCTCCATGCCCCTTTATTCGCTTTCTCCTAGGCCCAGGTGTGCACACTCACATATGTGCACACCCTCACAATCACACAATCATGGGAAAGATGCATTACCCCAGGTGCTGGGTATACAAGTTAATGAAGGAACAGGCCTTACAAACTCATTTACCCTACATCCCTTACATAAAAGTTGGGAATTTGTCTTTGTCATTCTGACTGCTTCATCACACATAATTCTCTAGATCACCTTCCATTTTGCTGTAAATGGCCTCCTTCCTTATGGCTGAGTAGCATTCCATTGTGTGGCTAAACCACATCTTCATAATGTAGTTCTCCGTCAGTGGGCATGTAGATAGTTTCCTTGTTCTAGCTAATGGCATCTCAGGAACCTTATTTGTGATCACCTTCAGCTCCATGAGTTGGATCCTGTCAACTGCTCATAGCTGCCTTCAACTCTAGCCTCTTACCAAAGGGTGAGCACCAACTTGCACGAGCAGCACTAATTTAGGACTATTGGTCACTGTGGATACTATATGGTATAATACTGCTGGCCACTTCTAAACAGAGAAACTGTTTCATTCTCCCCCAATCTTTCCTTGTCAATAAACCCCATTGTGGTTGCACCCTGAGTCTGAAAGTTGTCATATTTGTGAGTACCTGGATGAGAACTCAAAGCCTGCTCTTAGTCTTGGCACTGTTTTATTGTTTCTGTAGTAGTATTTCCCTTTTCCCCTCCTCTTCACAAGGCATTGTATTTGTTGACCTGGCTGTACTTCCCAGTTCACAGTAGCACCATGTATATGCAATAAAATGTTTAATATCTCTGTTAACTTAGACCAAGTTTTTATGAGACTGTTAGCACAGGAAGTATAAGTCCATAGCATTGTTAACTTCCATTTATTTCTACAGTTATGTGGATAAAATCATTGTAGTGATTTTAAAGGCTTGGAGGAGCCTCATTAACTTTACAAGGCAAGACTGGATTTACAGAACCAATATCTATGTGGAGAAAACAACGCCTGGAGGTTCTATTTTTATTGAAGGTTCTCTGTTGCCTTTTCCCCCCTAATACAGATGTCTTTTAGAAGATTACTTTTTATGGAACAAAAGCAACAGGCAATTTCCAATTAATTGCAGATGGCAAGGTTTCTCTTCCTAGAGGCACTCAGGTGCGAGAATCTGCCCCAAAGCCTGTGAATTTTATGAGGGGTTAATGCACTTAATGTTTTTACATTATTTTGAATATTAATTACAGCATAAATATTGCCCTGAGCCCATATTTTAGGTAGCATATTTTCTAAACAAATACACATTTTATTTTAAGTAACCTTTCAAAACAAGTATATGAAGATTATTACCACTTCTAAATTATTTTTCTCTTCTCTTTTAACTAGTTCTGCTTTCCAGGGACTAGTCAGTGGAATAATTTAATTCAGAGCTCCTTATTGTCATGCATCTTTGATAGCGCTGAACTATGAGGCTTAACTATTTGGAGCATAAGATAAAGGAATAAGCTAAGATTACGATGCAGTCATCCTTCACTATTAGCAAATCGAACAAACATTTGATCATTAAAGAAGAAAAATATACAGAATACATAATTAAATGTCAGTTGATTGAATATGTTTCCTAAAACCCATTGCTATGTGCAAAATTTATAAGAGATGTCATAAATAGATAATTGTGTTACCACGTGAGATTGCATTTTTCTTGCGTTGAAGTAGTTCGTGACACATATATCTCTATTGCATGTTGTCTGCCCACTCCACCAAATATTTCAATTTCTCTTCCTAAGCATATGGTAGGAATGCACAAATCCTTGACTCAAGGTTTGACCATGTAACTTTTTTTTGCAGTAAAAATGTGAGCAAAAGCAAAGCATGTCACTTTTGGGGGAAAGCATGAATGAACAGCCCTTGTGAGACTGACTGCCCTTGTTTACTTTGCAAGGATTTAAGTCATATTCCAACAATGTCTATTGTGGAAGTCTAAATCTAGGAGTGAGGATCCCAGACCACCAGCAAGAAACAAACATTTGGGATTTTAGGTTGTTGAGACTACAGGTGATACACGATCACATATATATAACCTGTACATCCTCATTGTGAAACACCATACGTCTAGAATAAAGCATGTTTTATCCTAGGTATTCAACAAATGTTTACTATACTGAATACTTGTGATACAGAATTGTGATTGATGCAGTTAAAAATTGTGTTGGCACCAGAGTACCCTGGTGGATAGAGTCTGAGGGAAAGACCCCACTTGAGACAAAATGAGAAGCAGGAAAAGTGTGTGAAGATAAAAGGAAGGAGCAAGGAAAGGAAAAAGAGAAGAAAGACAAGAAGAGCAGACTAAGGGAACAGGCCCATATGGCTTGCCATGGGAAACCCCCTGGAAGAGAGAGTTGGTGGTAGCAAGGAGCCATGGAGGCTGGAGGAAGAGTAGCCATGGAAAGTGTGGTGCCACAGCAAGGTGGCATAATGAGCTGGTACCTAGAGATGGCCAGGGGTTTGGAAAGCTGGTTTGTGCATCAGAAATTGTAGAAGAAGTTGGAAGAACCTTGGAGAAGCGGAGCAGCACGGGACACTGGAGAGAGAAGAAGCAAAGAGAAGATGCTGTAGAAGGACTGGCCATTTTCAGAGTGCCTGCCTCAGTTTTGGAGATTCAAAGGGGCACCATCTTGGACATGTGTCTTTGAGACCTTTGGGACTGAAAATGGTGGCCGGGGTAAGATAATTTGCCACTTGTGGTTTTGAGGACTTTTCATTTTCCTTGTTAATAAAATCCTGTTGTTTAAACTGCTTTTGCCTGGCAACTGCTATGCATGGGTGAGATGAATCTGGTAAGAAAGTTGGGTGGCAGAAGCTACATTTTAAGAGGTGTTTTTTTTTTTTTTTTTTCTGTGACTTGGTTGACCACTTCTGCCCTTTCAATCGGTATCACTTGGTTCATATTAGTTGGGGAAAAACAGGAAAAGGTCTACCCTTGCATGGTATGATTTGAGAAAAAAATCCTTGTCAAGCTAAATTACAGAATCACAAGCCTTAAAAAGGTTACTGGACAGTTTACTAAGTACGAAATAAATGGCATGTTCAAGGAAAATTAGGATTTGGGGGGCTGTGAGAAATGACTAGGGGGCAAATTCTAAAAGGGTTTATGAATGCAGAAAGAGTTTTATCAAGTATTTAATCATGGATAGGCTTTTGAGACAAATATGTCATTCTAGGTTTTGTCTGAGATTTTCCTCGGTCACAGGCAGACTTTCTTTTCTAAACAAGTCTTTAGGCTACTGCTGCCACCTAGTGAACAAATTTGGTGTTTCTTCTCTGGTTGATGAAAATCAGGCATTGTTACTGTTTTGTGTTGTGTCTGCTCCTCATTTTAGGAGAATAAATATTAAACTTATGCTTACAAGTGAACAATATGTCCTGAGGTTAAATTACTTATGCTTTTTTCCTCTGAATATACCTGAAAGAATTGAAACCGGTCCTGTTGGCTTCATTGTTCTATAGAATGTCTATAATTGAAAGAAAGTCTTACTCTATCAACAAGAAGTGAGTTTTAAGAAATAAGAATAAATAGCAAATTTATTTTATTTTTTCATGATAGCATCTTCAGAGCAAAGTGGTTCAATTATATTAATATTTGTCAGTGTTTAATTATGCATTTTTGTAAAGGATTTATTTAATAGACTTCATATATTTTATTCAAAATTGAACCTGCAAGTCAATGCTATCTACCTAGTTCCTTAGTTCCCGTAGTTAATAGTAAATAGATTTTTGAATTGATAGTGAGTATAAGTACAGAAAAATGGGAACTATTCCTAAATTCCTTTTCTGGAGCTGAAGAAAATTGGTCTCTAAGGTTTCATTATATCTTGGTGTTATTACTCACAGAATCCTATACTAGTCAGCAGTATAGATGTGTAATGAAAAGTTCATAGTATTATGAAAAGAGCTTATATTCTGTGAAGAATGATAGAGGAACAAGGATGCAAATAAAGCCCTGCAGTTCAAAAGTTCTGCAATTATTTTTCTTACCAAAAATCCTCTCCAAAACCTGTGAGAAGGAAGTGCTTTTTAAACTACCTTACTGTGGCACAGGACTGGCTGGTTCTTTTTCCTCTGTTATGTGTTACTTTTGAAAGTACAATAAATGTAGGAACATGAACTGCAAATACAACAAAGACATAAAAATGCAAATGAGCCCTGTTTTCAATTATCATATTAGTAGACAAACATTTAATTTTACTAATAGCTCCACAAATTTCTATATGTTCATTTCAATTTCATTAGTCATTATCAACCAGTACCAAAGGATTCTTGTATCAATATAGGTCAAGGAACCACACCTAGAGTAGCATCACTCTAGGTCTTCCTGCTTCTGAACCAAATGCAAGTATGATGTCTTTGGCAAACAAAGTCCTAAACATCAGAGGCTGTTATCAATTTTGCTCAAGCTTCAAACTCATAAATATAACTTTAGCATAGTTCCTGGCACTCAAATTTAAAAATTTAAAATCAACAAAAGACTGAATTTTCAGACATGGAATAAAATCTGAAAAATGAGGGTAAACTTCATAATATCAATCAATCATACTCTCATTTTAGCCTAGGTTCATATTGCCATATTTAATCAGAATATCCTAATTAAATACATATATAATAATATATAATTAGACTACATAAGTTGGAATGCTCTTGGATATAGCATACCAGGAGGCAAATGTATACCATGGAAATGTCAGAAATTGTTTCACTAAGGAAGTTAAGAAAGAAGGAAAACAATTCTTCAAACTCCTAGAAAAACATTGCAGAGAATTCATATCTAATACTTCAACCTTATTTTTCCCCTACTTGCTCTCAGATTCCATTTTCCTGTTCCCTGACCTAAATCCCCAACTCACAGCTGTTTTCTCAACACTCCAGAATTTTTTTATCACACCTTTACTTTTCATGTAAAACTCTTTTTAGATTTTCATTTTTATCCCTTCTTTTACTTTTAATTCTTGTTCCATCTAGATTTAAAAGGAGACACTTTTTCTATCAACTGTCCTTTCTATTTGAAAGTTTTAATTTCTTTCTTCCTATAGGCATCTCTACATAAAATGTGTCTAAACACATACCACAGTTAAAAGACCCACATCAGTCTTATGGCTAGCTGCCTTCTTCCACCTGATGATAGAATTTGCTTTATTAAAGCTAGTTATTGTTGTCCATAGGCAAACTGTACATGCTGTGAGGACAAGAGCTTGTTTGCCTTATGACTGGGTTGCTGTGCCTTGCTTGATTCTCAGAGGATATTTAGTTCAATCTCTTTCTTTGACATAGAAGGAAGCTGAAAAAGAGGAGAGCCCATTATTTATGCTGGATCTCACTCTTGGCAGCAGAAGTGATAGTTAGGCTTCTACCTGCATCAGTATGTCTCCATATTTCCAATCAAGCATTAATAGCAGCAGAGGAAAGGGGATGTTTAGCACACACTGGGAGATCTAGAATCAAGATCCAAACGTATCTCCCTCTGGGTATAAAATTATTTAAATTCCTCTTAACAATTTAAGAATATTTGTTGTTATTATTCTCAATATACCTGAGTTAAATTTAAGTAAAGTAAAATCACTGAGTAATGATTTACTTTTTCTTGTGATGTATCACACATTGAAGCCAATGGCTTTAGATATATTGAGGTTTAAATCCCAATTCTAATATTTGCAGTGAATTGAGAAACTCAATCTTTCTACGTTTTACTTTTCTATGTTTAAGCTGAGGTACCTATATTTTCTTTTTTGTTATAATTTATCTGCATACCATTGGTTGATGTTGCTGTTTCTATTTTGGTAGCAAAGATATTCCCCACCCCCAACCCCAAACTCTAATGTTACCATTGTGTTCCTCTAATATTACCATTGTTGTTGTTTGATTAACACAAATAATGCTTGTGACAGTTTTAGAACAGATGTGAGAAACATAAAATATGACCAATAATTATTAGAGATTATAATGATCATCTTTGTTTAGGGGTATATATCTATGGGTTAGTACTTAAAATTAAGGCTCAACAGTTGCTTTGATATGTAAAGCTAGAACCTGGAATGGTCTACTCACAGGTTCTCTCCTGGCTCTGTTCCCTTGGATTCTATCTTTTAGCCAAACTATTCTTTTTTACCAGGGGACCCAGCAAAGTTCCTTTTTGTCCCCAGAGAGATGACTCAGAGTCCCTTCCAGCCCACAGAATTATACATGTCAATCACTTGATACTACAGGAAACAGGGGTCATCCCATTCTTTTGATTTGCCACTGGCAACCCTTGTCTACTCAGTTCCTGAGTGAAAAGGTCAAAGCCCTGAGTGGCACGCTAGGTCCCCTCCTCCCTGGACTTCACAATCCATATGACTAGTAGACAGTTGTTTATTTCATGTGTCCAGTGGAAGATGTCCTGCATCTGTTCATCCTTATAACCATATGGTAAGACTTTCTCTCCAAGGAGATGAATTGAAGGCATCTAAAACAAAAGCATCATACCTTTTGACTTTTATTTTTGATGAGGCAAGATGGTCTTCAAATCCTGTGATGACAGATGACATATTCTCTTTTATACTCAATCTCATTTCAACCTAGATGAAAGACACAAAATATTTTTTCGTTGAGCTATTCTGCTTTGTCTCATAGGAGACTTGATCATGTGCATTATAATTATGTAAAACCAACATATAACCATAGTTCTGCCCTGCTTTGAGCCTCTCTGCAGGTGCTTATCAGAACAAACGAAACTCCTGATATATGTTTGACCTATTTTTTTAGCCATATATATAGAATTCTTCACTTTGTGTTCAAATATGGCTAACCTATCCTTGTAATTTTATACCATGGTTCAGCTATTTGGTGATTTTATTCCATTTATTTCGAATATTTGGTATATGAATGAACTCGGCATATGTGGATATAAGGTCCACTGAGTCGATCAATAAACATTTTGGATAATTGATTTGATATATTCTAACCATCTATCTATCTATTTGCCTGGTCTTGGTCAAACTATTTTGAAAAAAATATCTCCAAGGGAAAAATAGCAAAATCTCATACATTAGATGATTCAACATGTAGTCAGGTTTCATATATGAAATGATTCACTACTGGAAAAGTAAATACTTCCTGTATTTTCCCTGAGAATCTTACTTCTGTTATCACATATATTTCATTAATTTGCTAAATGTACATAACAGGTTTAATTTTAAAATATCATAATTATTATGATTTGGACTTTGAGGAAATGAAAAAAATAAAACTGTCAGTTTCAAAGTACATATTTAAAATTTCTGGGTCTTTCTGATATCTTAGAAAAATAAGTTTGGGGGAGGAAATGGTATGCTAAAGAATGAGGAGTTACAGTGATAAGGCATAGTCAAAATTTTTAAATTTTTAATTTTTAAAAAATTTCATATAAGGAATAGCCAAATCTGTCATACTACAAATTTTTCCCTCTGTCTTATTCTTCCCAGAGGACAATGAAGATTCAGTCATGGCTGATGGGAGCCATCTAGAAACCCTGCCTCAAATCCTCAATCCATTACTTCTAAATTTCCCACATTTTTTGACCTCAGATTATTCATAAACTTCATGAGAATTAGTCATTCATTTTATCTGCTTGATGATATAGACTTGTAAATATATGGGCATCTCTGCAGGCTTAACTTAGAATGATTTACTATATACAGAATAACCTGATGTATTTGCTCCAAAAATAGGAACAATAACTAAGGGATGACTTAATATCCATCTTCCCCCTCAAACTCCTAAATATTGTTAGGTCCCCACTAGAATATATTTAATTGGCCAGTTTTTAAGACAACTGGTTACTTCCTGAAATAATTTCATTTTCCATAATTATCCCCCCAAAATATTATTTTGTTTTAGAAATTCAGTCACATTTGACTCTTTGATGTTTTCCTCAAGAGTAATGTATGGAGTGACTAACTTTTACCTTCTGATCTCTTTAATAAAGACATAAATTCAAACTCTTCTTTACAAAACATTTTTGGTTTATTCTTCCCAGAGCATCATATTTACTATATGTAAGCAAAAAAAGTTAAGTCAAACTTACATTGGACAAGAGAGCAAATGGGATTGTGGGCGTTCAATGGGTCCATGTTTCAGTAGGGCAGAAAGAATGTCTAAAGGTGATCAGATAATTGTGTAAGGCTTACTAGATAGTCACATTTTATATACAGTTTCTCATCACCCTACCTGTCCCCCAATCCCACAACCTGATGATGTCCAAAGTAATTGCATATCAAAACCTCCCTATGCAGTATTAGAGACAACATAAACCAGTGGAAAAATTAAAATGAAATGAAGCTTTTCAAAATGTTTTGTATTGTTTAATTACGCAGACACCAATATGACTACATAGGTTTATACCAGCAGGGATGAAAAACAGTTTCATTCGTTAAGGCAAGTCAACTTCACAGTTAAAACAGAACAGAACAAAATAATTGTGATTCATGGCTAAAATGATTGTGGCTCTGCTTACCTTCTACCTGAAGAGAACTCAAGGGCAACGGTGCTTTTGATTTATGCTATTTTAAAATATCCTTGCCTGTTTTTCTCACATATGATAGAATTGCCCTGAAAATTTCAATATAGTACAAGCAAGAATAAAATTGAATCATTTCTCTTAAAAGTACTTATTACGCAAACTGTTTTCAAGAGCTGTATTAAGAAGTATTGCAAACCACATCAAAATAATAATTTTAATGATCACTGTATAATGTAATTGTGCCAGCAATTAGCAATGTAATTGTGTAGGTAAATGTGAGTTTATTTTTATGAAAGTATAAACATTTTCATAAGACTACATCACTTATTGAAATACATTTCTTTCTTCATTTCCAATGTTTTGATTTACAAATTATGCCACGATAGCTGAACAGGTGAGAGCAATATGTTATAGCTTTTTCATGGATCCTAATGGAATAACTTCTAATTAGAGGATACCCTACAGAAATCAAAACCAGCTTTTGAAATTGCTGAAAGCACAGAATCTATAAGACATCCAGCTACACAATATTGTAGCTGAATATTGAATATTGAAACAGAAAAGGAGAAATGAAGCTGTGAACAGGTAACATCAGATATTATACATTCTAGATTGCATGCAAGATACTTTCAAAATATTCCTAAAATTTTTCAGGAAAGGAGAATATGACAAAGATCTTGGATTTGCATCAACATGGGAAAATGGAACAAAAAGTTATGCAATCAGTCATGCTTGCCCCAAAGTAAAAATAGCCTTGACATGTCCTGCCACTAGGAACATTTTGCATTGCATGAATTGTTAAAGGACCCTAGAAAAAAGCCAAATTCCTGCTCCCTCCCCTCAGAATACTCCCTGTACAGAAACATTACCCATTGGATCATGCCTGAAATTATACTCTTAAGCTTTCATTTAGCCCATATCTCACCTGTGGGCAAACAATGAAAAAAAAATGACTGAACTTGTGAACTGGATAAATGAGAAGGGTCCAGTTTCCCTTAGAATTTTCATAAAACACTGATTTGAAAGACTGCACCTTTATGTTTATTGCAGTACTATTTACAATAGCTAGGATATAGAAACACACCAAGTGTCTTAAAACAGATAAATGGATCAAAAAGCTATTGTACACACACACGCACACACAAACACACACAATGGAATACTATTCAGCAATCAAAAAGACAAACATATTATTTGGCAACATGATGGTACTATAAGGAATCATACTAGCAGAAATTTAGCTAGAAAGAAAAACATAAATAGCACATGGTCTCACTTACGTGTTCGATATAGAGAACCCAAACAAAAGAACATGAAAAGGTGAAAAAAAAGCAAAAACTAGTAAGCTGATCACAGAACCAAAGTATGCGGTAAAGGAATTTAAAGGAAGAAGGGCCTAATTAGGGGAGGGGTGAGCACAAGGAATCATGATAACAGTTCACAGGTGATAAGGAGGTGGGAGAACTTTGGTGTATACAACAGTTTAAGGAAAAATGTATATGTATATGTAGTCAATAAAAAAATTAAATAAAAAAGGAACTTGCTTTATAGACTCACCTCTTGGAATGTGCATGCACAGCAGTTGCTCTGGTGATAGTCTTGATGAAAATGTGTTGTGATACGTAAGACATTAAAACTATCTGGGCTGCATATTTGACTTGAACATAGTTTAAGCCTCTATTAACTTTGGAGAATTGGTTTTAGTAGGGAAAGGCAGAGAGGCATAAGCCTTGTAAGTAAATCCCCTTGCTCATTAAAACTGACCCCTCCCAATCTGTAGTAGCCTGACTTTTTCTTATTTTCTCCCTGCCCTGAAAGTATGAGAGGCCAGCTTCACATTATACCTGGGATGCCCTGTGGTTGCCCATCTCTACAGCTGTATTTCAGTTTGAATATAACAGAAATCAGTCTTTGGGCTCGGAGGGAGGTGATCATAGGGAGAGATGCAGCAGTAAAGGTGGTGGGGAGCTAGTGGAAAAGGAGAGTGTCAACAGAACATAAGACCTGGGTAAATAGGGAGACTGGGAACAAAATGCCAAAGGAGTTTTCCCAGAAGATCTCCTTTGTTTCTATTACTCCTGGAATCAAACCCTATGGCTGCAATTACAGCTATAGTTTTCTTTGGTGTTTATTGGTCCATCTCCTCTTGTAGCCTATAAATTCCTCAAGAGTAAGAATTGGGCACATGGTGAGCATTAATTTAACCAGTAAATATATTTCAAAACTCCTAATTCCAAATTTGCATTGAGTATCATTTTAGAATACCTTTGAACTACAACCATAACTCTAAGTGTGTAAGGCTTAATATTAGTAAAGGGTGGGAGGGGTATTGTTGTTTACTACCCATTTGTTAATCATTTATGTGCTTGTGCATGTGTGCACATATGTGTGTTACAATGGGACAATGGATTCAGATGATAAGAGAAAAGTGAGCCACAAGGAGAATAACCCCCAGAACCTCTAAATATCCATTTTTCGTAATTTGCAGAATGCCCCTAAAATTTTCTCATACTCCCGTGATGAATGTTAGTTCATATTCAGGATATGTATGCTCATCTGGAGTTCATATCTTTCCTATAACGGACTATTCACATAAATGTTTACTCAGAAAGCAGACATCCCCTATTTTGGGTGAGAGACCCTGCTCTTTCTCATAGTGAATTATAATCCCCAAGTACCATAGAGCTCCCTGGAGACTCAGACACACATGGGTTGTTTATCTGTACAACACATCCCAGAGGTTTCTTCCCACTTTAATGGAAGGTATAATTTAGAACTAAGAGACTGTAATGTTCATGGCTTTTAAATAGATTTTTTTCTTTGTTTTGGTTATTTTGAGAGTACATATGTTTCAACTCCTGGGTAAATTACAGGCTTTTAAGGCTTCACATAGCTATTTCGTCTATAAGCAGACAGGATTTCACCTTTAAGCCTCGTGAATTTTTCACTCTCATATATACAGATGAAAAACAGTAGAGGGTAGCATTTATTTACTTTCTATCCTATATCAGCAACACATCTACAGGGGATTAGTGCTCACATCTGCCAGCCTTGTTAGACCCTTGCACTGAGGCTAAATTCTGAGCAAGTGGTGAAGCATGAAGAAGGGAGCTCTGGGAAGTGAATGGTAGTTCTGCCAAGTCAGTGGAGAAAAATTGAATTGATGAAAACCGAAGTAAACCAAATGAAATGGAAAAGGAAGAGAGGTTTCAGCAGGAAGTCTCTGGTCCAGCTTCTGTTTCAAGATAATAAAAAAATGATAATAGAAAGCCTACTCTCCTACTTCCTGTTCTTTAAACAGTATAAATTAGAAAAATTAGTATGGAATGCTGAAGAGCTATTTATTTGAGCAAAAAACAATGCATAAAGAGCAATTGTATGCATTTCTTTTATATAAATCTATCTAATAAATGAGGTCAGTCAGAAGAAAGTTTCTTGACAGTAGAGGTTAGGGAAGACTATAAATAGGCAACATAGGAGGCACTGGAGATCTTTAAATTTTATCTTTACAAGTAATGGGTTTTCTCAACCTTGTTCCTCCCTGATACTACATGACTTCAATATGCTGAGCTACTCAATGTGACCCTGACAACTCCTGGAACATCTGGCCCCCAGACCACATAGTGGATGTTCTCTTAGTGTGAAATGTTCTCCCAGCTCTTGATGGTCCTTTTGGTGCTTTCTGGGCATGTTAAGCCTCAGTTTCTCTCAGTGAATTCTACCTCAGTTCTATCACAAAAGAACCTATATAAAGTACCACTGGAGAAATTGCTTATCTGAGATGACCCCATTTCTAAAATCATCAAATTGGAAGAGATCTTTAATCACTTCTGTTTCTGGATCTTAAATTAATTTTGCAAGTGCAACAATTTCCATGCATTAGAAACCTCTGCCTCTTCTCCCTCACAGAGTTCCTCAACCTCCCCCCCCCTTTTTTTTTTTTTTTTTTTTTGCTTCTGAAGAGATTATGTATAATTTAGATTGTGGTTAACCAAGCTTTATAAGAATTCAGTTACCTAACTTTTCACTTCATATATATAGACTATGAATTTATCACACCACAGTAGTAGCTCTTATGAAACTTTTTGTCTGTTCTCTTGTGTTAGGCAGGTTTAATTTCCTAAATTTTTGTCAAATGAATAATCTAGTCAATCTGGAGATGCAAGAGATATGGTAGATACAGTGATGTGTCATGTTTGATGCTAACTGTTTACTGTTTTATGTTTAATCTTCTATGTTTACCTGGAAAGAAGAGCAGGTAAGAACAACTCTGCCTTGAATTTGAATTTGATTAAAATGGCTTTAAATAGAAAAATAACTGAAATGATGTACTAGATAGAACACTAGGTAAATTTCTTTTTTTTGCAGGTACTTCATCAGGGGATCAATCATCTCTTTGAAAGAGTCACACATGGAATAAAGGGTTATAATAAGTAACACTTAAGGTCTCCTTGTATTATGATTCTTGGAATCTTCAGCTTGATTTCTCATCTTCACTAGGTGACCTATACCCACATAAATGTCCTGAATTGTTGAACAAACTGGCATGCATATTGGCAAACCTTGCATACAAAAGTTGCTCTCCATTGGGCAAAATAATAAAGGTCAAATCCAAAACTGTTGGAAGTGATTTCTCATGCTGAGGGCATGAGGACAACATCATTCTAACTTTGTTCTGGTCTTGGCACAGAAGCTTAAGCTCAGGCTTAGGTTCTACTTATAAAAACGTGAGCTTTAGGTACATCTCCCCATCTTTCCAGGTTTCAGATTTATGCTCCAGAAAAATGAACTGGAGCATAAATTATTAGACAAGATAATTTCAAATATCACTATCACTTTAAATGATTGTATATAGATAGAAACTATAGGCATGCATGTCTAAATATTACAATAGATCCATCTTTCCAGGTTTCAGATTTATGCTCCAGAAAAATGAACTGGGTTAGAGAAGATAATTTCAAATATCACTATCACTTTAAATGATTGTATATAGATAGAAACTATAGGCATTCATGTCTAAATATTCCAATAGACGATTATCCAAAATTATATAAACCATGAACCAATGCTTTACTCTGCAAAATTAATCTGTTTTTAAAAGATTTCCTTGGGGGAGCAAGTTCATTTATGTTTATTTATAGCAACTTAATTTATGCACATACTTTATTACCAGACAGCAATATTGGTCAGTATGGAGCAAGTAGGAGGTGTGGTGATCATAAACATTGTTTTCATTAACCATTATCGTACAATTTCCTGTATATAAACTACAGTGATTAAAATTGATGATTTTGCAACTCCTCTATTAATCACAGAGCTATTAATCCATTACTGAGTTTATGCCTGCTCCATGAAAAATCCTGATGACTGAGAAAGATGAAAACATCATGGATGTTTAAAATGAACTCTAATTGAAAGGGCTGGCTTCAGTGAAGTTTATGGTTTGAAGTATTCATTTTATGACTGGCTTTATCTCCTTAAGAGCTGAATTTTACTTCATTTCTCTCATAAAATGCATTTTATATTAAGAAGTTAAAAAACAATCTCTGTTAAGACACACTATGAAAGAACAGACTAGAAACAGAGAAGGCATGTGTCTTGTTAAGGGTAGAGAAATTGAATTCAGAAGTTTATTCCTTTCCAGCATAACTGTAATTTCTGTCCTTACCTTATCTATATTCTTATAGACTTCAAGCAATAGTATGATAAAAGTGACATCTCATTTCAGTCCTTTGTTTAACATATTAAAAACAGGAGCCCAGAATATCTAGGTGCTTTGAACAATGTCACACATCTAATTAGTAGTCGTTCTAAAACAGAAACAGACATTGCCAACACAGTTTCTCGTACACATTTTAAAAATTATTTTTTCCTTCTCATGTGATTTATGGAAAAGACACTCTACAAAATTCTTCAGTATTCTATTTTGTAATATGCTAATTTTCTATCATTTCTTCTTACAAGAATCTCTTCATTCTGTCAAAACCTAATTATAAATGTTCCTATTTTTTCTCAAGGTTTGGACTTCCCAGAAACCAGTCAAGAATCTTCCCAACATTACCGAGTGTAACACTGCCTATAGTGATGGTGATTTGGAAGTCTAGTTTTTAACTGCTTAGTCTCTTGGGAGAACAAATACATGCCATAAAGGAACATTCTTATCTTCTAAGTAATTGTATAGAGGCTAAACAGTTTGTGAAAGAAACTCAGCACCATGGAATAACTGCATTTCCATGAGAACAAGAAAGTTAAGTTAGAGGGTGGGTGGTGGGTATAGAGACATACCATTCAGAGTCTTTTTAAAGGAAAGACTAATTGTAATTTGTGGGAAATTTGATCAGTGTTCAATCACTCCTCAGCCCTTACTCAGCTCCATAGAGCCAGAGACATCGCCCCCCCCACTAGAGGTCATGACCTTTCCACCTCTTCTGGGTGGCCCAAAACCAGGACCTGAGCAAGGCAGTGCTGTGAAGGTGCAGGACGTCAACTCTGTGGTTACACTTGCTCCAGAGCTGTTGCCAAGACTGCAAGGACATGAATCTCAATTTGACTTCTTCCTCTGCCTAAGTCTCTTTCCTTCCCCTTCCTTTCACAGAGATTGCTGATACATATCTTGCATGAGAAGTATTTCTGTGTCCCAGAAATCAAGCCTACAACCCAAAGTCCCTGTGCAGGGAGTGTTAGAAAAAGAAGAAATGTCAGAAATATAGGAGTGAAAAAGGGAGTTATGATAGTTTTGCCTTTTTTGTGTTTATTCTCTCCTGAACCCAGCTCTAATTCTGTATTTTCATTCTGTACAACAACCTTGCAGATTAGAATAAAACACTCTCATTGATTTTGATATTAGTATATTGCTTAATTTAATTCAAATCAGCTTTTGTTTCCAGAAACCACAGTCATAACTATATAACTAAATGCGACCAAATGTTCTACTTTATGGCAGTGATATAAAGTATCTCACTGTGAACTTCCAAAGAGAGGGAAATAAACACAAATAAGCCAACATTGTAGCCACAACCACTTTTTCTTATCCCGGACCGGGTTCTCTTTTTCCTTTGTTTTTTCCCCTTTTATTGTTTTGGCCTTAGTTCTTCTTTTGTTTTTCTTCCCTTTTTTTCTGGTCTCCGAAACTCATGTTCCTATCCAAAATGTGAGAAGATCCCTGGGATGCCAGAACAGCAAATGGAGTTTCTAAGAGTGATTTGTCTGTCCAGCCTGGGATGTGATAGGGAACAAAGAATGCCAGAATTTCAGTAGATCCTGCAGGGCACTGACTGGCATGAGCAAAAAGGAAATAACAGGTGAGGAGCCAGAAAATTCAGGAGGCCTTGCTGCTTTGAATTTCAAAAAAGGAAAGTATAGTCTACACTTAAAGCAGTCTAATTCTTCCATATTTTTCAAACTAACATCTTTTGTGATTCGTCTTTTCCCTGGTTTCAAAGACATTTTTTCCTCATCTTTCACATCCCTAATTCACAAAGGTTGGAAGCTCTGTAAGGATGAGAAACATCTATTACTTTACCTTGGTATCCTCATAAGCTAAGTATAGGTATAGGGAATAGTACACTGAACCAATGAGTTTATTTATTAATGAGTACCTAACCTTTTGTTACTATATCATATTTTAGAGAAGGTGATTGCTTCAATCCTGGTAATATGAGTCAATTCTAAGATAAACAGAGACCTCAGAGGAGTTACCTTGGGGTAGAAACAGGGCAGGAGCTCAGAGAGGTCTTATGCATCATAGCCCTCTAACTTTGTAGCATAACATACTACATCCTCACCAGAAAAGCAACAGCAGGTTGAAAAGGAAGGTTCTCACTCAATTTCTCCCTCTGAAAGTGAGTGGCTAGGGTAATAGAACAAAGTTTCCTAGGATAAAATCAGATCACTATTACAGGCACCAACTTTAAAATGTCGTTTTGCTTTACTAACAAGCAAGCAAATAATTGAAAAGTAAAGGAGGTTCTTCCTAGTCCCATTTTTGCTTGCTGAAAGAATGAGGATGAGGACAGGAACAGAAACCCTACTGAGACTCAGCTTCGATGGTCCATGTAGATTGCTATCTCTTGGAAACCAGGCAGATTGACATGAACATCTGGGCAGCTGACTTCAGCTAGCGATGAGTCAATGATTAGATGAGACTTCAAGTATCCTGAGGAGTACAAAACAGTGACTGATCCTAAAAGGAAATTTTGATCTCAGAAACAAGAGTGCAGGATTCACCATAGATGGAAAGGAAGAGTAGAGTCTTTGATCTGATCAATACCTGCACTTATGTTATCAGCACTAGTAGCGTCCTGACTGTTTGAGATATGCATTTTATGCTCCTCTTTCGGTCTTCACATTCTCCTACATGACTTATCTGAATTTTTACTACTACTCCCTATCTCTCAGAAGTGGTCCACAGAACAACTACATGAGCCTCAGTATTCACCCTGCCCTCGGGTTACCAGACCCACTTCCTTTTTTCCCCATAATTGTGATCCCTCTTTCTGTCTTATCCATAGAGTTCCTTTAATGATTGCACAAATGCCATACTTTTAAGAATTACATATAGACCTAAATGCCCCCAAACAGATGACTGGGTGAAAAAAAAAATGTGGTATATATACACGATGGAATATTACTCATCAATTAAAAATGACAAATTCGACAATTTCATAACAACATGGATGTATTTAGAAGAAATCATATTAGCAGAAACAAGCCATAAAGAAAAAGGCAGAGACCAAATGGTTTCACTAATATATGGGATATAGTGAAAAAATAAACAAAAGCCTAGAGGAAAGTCAAAGCAAGCTAAGCACCAAACTGAAGTGCACAACTTTGAGCAGGAGGGAAAGGGGGGGAAGGGAGGGTGGGGGAGGCAAATCCTTGAGATTACAATGTTGTGAAATTTATATATAAATACATTTTAAAAATGCCAAAAAAATAGAATTGCATATAGAGCCTGAAAAACACATAGTTCAGTATTTTCATTTATATTCTTTTATGTGTCCAATAGTTTCAAGAATACATCTATATATACATATACATGGCTTATATTCCTGAAGGTTAGAGATTGCATTTTTTTAAATTGGGATTTGTTTCATATAAAGTGACAGATAAATATAAAGTTATTTGTGATCTAGTCCTTTAAAAACATCTCCTTCCTACCCTTTACTATTATCTTTTGGCACGTTTTCTCTAAACATGAACAAACAAAAACATTTTCAATAAAAATTCGCTATAAATCACACAGAGAGTCACCCAGTGAGTTCAGCCACAATGCAATCTGTTTTGTACATGTCTGGAACATTGACAAGTTATCCTGTTCATATTTTAGCAGGAAACTTTACAAGTTGCTTGTATTTTCTAAAATAAATTTATTGAATTATTTTACCATAGGTCAGTCTCATTCCAAAACTCTACACTTGAATTGGTAAAGTTTAAAACATATAGATGAAAGACTGACTTTCCCTAGCACTATGAAGCTAAGTGAATCACTGCTAGAACTGAGTTGGAGTGCAGCAGGCTATTTGTCTCCTGTTGCCATGCCAATGACATCTGGCCATGTTATGACCTAAGAAGAACTATCTGGCTTAATGAAAGATGAGTGTCCCTCCAGTACTGCAGGAAAGATATTTCAATCAGTACACAGTGTGGGACTCAATCCACCCTCAGGTAAAATCATGCTGCTGGCAGCATCTTAGCTTGCCATGGAGAATGCTGTTGAAAGCATGTTTGCTTGGACTGGATCCAGGCTGAAAAGGCCCGTAGCAAAAGATAAACCAAAAAGCAAGGACAAGGACATTTTCTGAGTGGTTATGACTCCTGATCACATCCCTAAATCCTTCATCCTTTCTTTGGTTATGGCACATGGCGACTTTCGTCTAAAATCAGTCAAACCCCCAGGAGACAGGTACCTAGAGAGAAGGCAGTCTTATGAGATAAGCAGGAAACCTCCAACAGCCCCTTGTAACTCAGAATTCTCTAGAAAAGAGAAGAATGTGAACAGAAGAGAAACTTGGAATAAAATGGATTTGCTGTTACTGACTGAGGGCCTTACTGACTGCCAGAATGTACAAGAGGTGATGATGCATCACTCAGACCTGGCAACCAGAGCTGCCCTATCACTGCCTCATCTCCCCAAAGTTATAACCCCTATGGGTTGCCAGCACTAGGTGAGAGCCCCAACAATCTGAGGAAAGAATCACACTTTGAATCTGATACTGAAGAGCTCAGAACAAAGCTACAGAGAAAAGGGCCACAGCTAATCCTTTAGCCTTCTGCAGAGATGAGGAGATCAAAACTGCCATTGCCAACTCCCTGATTTTCTACTGCAGCAGAACAGAACATCTGTGGAGTCTATGGACAACCATCACTTTACCTCTCTGACACATTGGTCCACTGATGTGAAAATGGTCACTTAGAAGAGAAGACTATTTTTGAAAGACTGATGGTGAGGTACCTTCCTAGCACTAAGTATGTGTAAGCAAGCATAGGTCAAGTTTGGGCAGAATGAAGCTTGAATAAAACAATGTTCACCTGAAGAATTTTCATTTTGTGTATCAGAGGGGATTCCAGATGTGGAAGCAGATGCACTGTCTTCTTCCTGCATCTGGGTCATACATAATTTCAGCCCTGAATGGAAAGACCTACAGCTTGCTCTACTGGAATGGTAAATCATTAGTAAAACATCATTCTAAATGTGTTAAATTCAATTTTGGTACTGCCATTACATCAGTGATTTTTCTCTGAAGGATGTGATTAGTATTAGAATACTGAAAGTTTTTACTTCTCCAGAAGAGTAAAAGCATGTCATAGTACAAATAAAAAAATTAGCCTATTTATAAAAGTCTGAAAGATAATGTAAGAAATTAGAGTATAGATCATTTCCATATCATTTTATATATGTTCTACTGAATTTTACAGTTTTAGATACTTTGTAGCACATGTACACACATGTCTATAGGTAATGGATAGTTATTAGATTATCAAATAGCTGTTGATTCATTAGGTAGTTGAATGAATTTTATCTTCATGAAAGTATTATTATGTGTCAAATACCTATAAAACAAAGCATTGGTGATGGCTTTTGCTATTTCATTAATTGTGGGAACTTGCATGCCTCTCTTGCTTGATTATGATATTTTATATGTAGTGTGCTCACCCATATTTTGTGTAGCTAATATTTTTTTCAATTTTTATTGCTTAGATATGTAAGATACGTGTGTGTGTGTGTGGGGGGGGTTGTATTCTCTGGGGTTCTCCAGCCACCATATCACCCATGAACCAATGTCTTGATCTTTAGTGTCATCCCTTCCCCGAATTTCTCCCTTCCTCGCTGCTCCTCTTAGCTGTATGCTTTAGTTCTGTTGTCAGTTTGTTAGTTTTAACATTTTATTAACCTTTTGTTTGTTTTCCCTATATACCACCTATAAGTGAGACCATCCAGTTATCTTTTTCTTTCTGACTTGTGTTAAAACCAACAAGAAACTTTTCCCCCTAGTCTTTCAAGAGTGTTATTTGATTTTCTAGGATGCTTGAAAAGCTAAATAAACATAAATATTGATATGCGCAAATAAATAAGTACTTCTCAAAATCCCTGATTCCAGTTCTCTGTGGGAAGTTGCAGTTGGTAAGGTAAAAAAAGACCCAGGTATGAACATTGCCTTGAATTCATGATCTCTTTTTGGTGCTAGAACTCATATATAAGAAGTCAGAAGAAATCAATATCAAAGTACAAATATTCCACCATGGGGAAAAATATTATCTTGACATCATAACTGCCTATAATGTTCTTGAAATTCAGTATGCTGAATCACCTAACATAAAAATGAGAAGGTTAATTGTCATATATTCATCATCTATTTACAGGAATGACCTAGGAATGTGAGAGAACTTAAAATTTAAGCAGAAGGGGCAAACAGATATGAGTGTCATGTTGACTTTTTTATTTTTACCCCAAACCACATGCAAATTATCTAACTAGCACAAGTTATAAGACATATTTATCTTATATTTATCCATCTTTTTTTTGCTTATCAGATGGTAGGGGCGTATAGGGAAACATTTTTCTGACTTAATATTATGGAGAATTTCCTTTTCATTCTCCAAGGAATCAAACTTTGTAACTTCTTTAGGCAATGTTCCATAGAAACTTAGAAGAAAATTCATTCTCACAGCAAGTAGCAAGATTTGAAACAAAAATATTTATTGAAAGTTAAATATACTAGCTAAACAAACATAAGATTATTCTAAACCAAATGAATTTATTTAAAATAACTCACTAAAGAAAATGCCTTTGTAAATGTTTTAAAGGTGTAATTAGTTCTATTATTAAAATTAAGAACAAAAAGTTTGATCTTTAGAGAACCCCCTTTTCCCACCTTGATGAAAAAATGAATCTGCTTAAAAGCTACATGGTTATGTGACTGAGCAACCTCTGACTGTGACTTCTGATATCTGACTGCCAAATCAATGAGGTTTCCATTTCTGGCATTTAGAAAACACTGATCTTGTTCACAAGATTAAAAAAGAATAGACCATGTGGTCAATAAAAACTTCCATGAAAATAGGGACAGAAAAGAGGTTAGGTTCAAAAAATTTTGCTTAGTCTAGGGGGAAAGAAATTATGCAGTACTATTATGGGTTGTAGATACCTGAGGATTATTAGCAGAGCGGCATCATGAACAGGTTGCAAGAAGGAGAAGAAGGCATGAAAGCAGATGGATAAAGACAAAAAAAAATAATAACAACAGACCAAATTTTTAATATTTTCTAAAGGCTGTACATAAAACCCAGTTCTTTAGGGTTAGTTGCTGTATGCTGGAAACCAGAAAGCTGCCAAGTGCACACAGGTGCACAAACACTCACACAACGTAATGTTTAGCGGTCTGATGGTTACTCTTATGATTCCCTAAGGCCATCAGTTATTTGCAAAATGGTAGTTCAGGTATTGCTGTAAATATGATTTGCAGAGGTAGGTAATGTCTACAATTAGTTAACTTAAAAGGAAATTACTTCAGAAAACATTGATGGGTTTCATTCAATAAGTTGAAGGCCTTAAGAGCAAAAGGAGATTTATCACAGAAGGAATTTTAGTTTACAACTGCAATATCATCTCCCACCTGAATCCTGAGCCTACAGGTCCACTTTCAAAATTTGAATTTGCCAGTCATCACAATCAAATAATCCAATGTCTTCAAGAAATGAGTTTTCTTATTTTTATGTAGATACAGCTATAGATGAGATTGAGATAAAGAAATACAGAGATACGGAGACTAATACAGTGATAGATCAGATATACAGATATATACACATATCTGCTATTGATTTTGTTTCTCCCAAGTATCCTAACTGATAGAGCAGGGTCTCCATGAATGTTGGAGCTGCTGGATTCTCTGTAGAGAAGGTTCTGGGGAGTCCGAGAAGTTCTTTTCCATTTTCTTATTTTTCTTAATTTATTTATATATAAATTTCACATCATTGTAATCCCAGGGATTTACCCTCCTTACCCTCCCCTCCAATCCCCCCCCCTCTTTCTTTCCTGCCCAAAGTTGTGTGCTTCAGTTTGGTGCTTAGCTTGTTTTGACTTTTTCTCAAGGCTTTTGTTTATTTTTTCACTATATCCCATATATTAGTGAAACCATTTGGCTTCTGTTTTTTTTCTTTGGGGCTTGTTTCTGCTAATATGATTTCTTCTAAGTACATCCATGTTGTCATAAACTCGTCGGATTTGTCATTTATAATTGATGAGTAATATTCCATCGTGTATATATACCACATTTTTTTCATCCAGTCATATGTTTGGGGGGATTTAGGTTGCTTCCATGTCCTTGCAATTATAAATAGTGCTGCAATAAGCAACTGAGCACAGGTGTTCCTTTGTACCCACATTGAAGTCTCTTTTGGGTAGATTCCCGAGAGCAAATTGCTGAATCAAATGGTAGTTCCATTTTCATTAATTTGAGGATCCTCCACACAGCTTTCCATAGTGGTTGACCAGTTTACATTCCCACCAGCAGTGTAGCAGTGTTCCTTTCTCTCCACGTCCTTGCCAGCAATTCTTGATGCCCGTTTTTTGGATGTGGGCCATTCTTACTGGTGTAAGGTGCTATCTCATTGTGGTTTTGATTTGCATTTCCTGATTGTTTGTGACACTGAACAATTTTTCATGCGCCTGTTGGCCATTTGTATTTCCTCTTTGGAGAATTGTCTTTTTAGTTCTCCCCATTTTTTGATTGGGCTTTTTGTTTTGCTTTTGTTTAGTTGTGTGAGTTCCTTGTGGATCTTCATTATTAAACCCTTATCACTCTTGTGGAGGGCAAAATTTTTTTCCCATTCTGTTGGGCTTTTTTTAATCTTTTCTGTTGTCTTATTTGCGGTACAGAAGCTTTTTACTTTTTTCTAGTTTCTTCTGGGAAAAGGAGAATAAAGTTTCTTTGGCTCTTCAACTTGAGACCACCCACCACCAACAGCAAAAGTAGCAAAGTGCAGATTTACTGGTGGGGGTGGGGGTGAGAGGAGAACCTTTGTATTTGAATGTCCCTTTATTACTTTCTCTGATGGAATTGTTCCAAACCTATTTATTTCTCCACTACTACTTTTTATCAAATCTGCTCATAATAAATAGACCAAAAAAGCAGATCTTTCCATAAAATCAATTACAACTGTATTTGAACATGCTTAAATTAATATTAGTTTTTTTAATGTACTCCTCCCCCACTATGTATACTCCTTATACACACAAGGAAGGTAAAATGCAATGTAAAACTAATGTTCAAAGAAGCAAAAATACTCTTCTGTTTTATCTGTCTCTACAGGCTACCCATTGATATATGGTTTTTTTTTTTTATTTTGTTTTTAACCGTAACAGTGTTAGTAATCTTAATACTACACCTTTGAACATAATGTAATATTAGATGTTAAAAACAATAACTAGTATTGTTTGTTATCAATTATTCTAGCTCACCTAATCCTATGCTGATTTATGAAATATGTTTGATTATTATTTCTATATTGTGGATATTGACATTCCCAGTTTGGTTTCTCAGGATTGAATTTAGTCTTCCTCTTATCAAAGTCCAGGGTATTTCTAAATCTAAACAATGTGCAACCATTTGTTAGTAGTTTTATATTCTTATCAATTTAGATTTTCATATATTTATTTTTTTGTTAGTGACAAAAGTTTGTAACTTTTTATTTTGCAGCAATGATAGGTTGTCTAATGTAAATCATACATCATAATCGGTGTTTCTAAGAGATATCCATCCTATTATCTCAACAGAGTAGAAAGGGGATAATATTAAAGTAAATTTTTAGAAATTAAATTACAAACAAAGCCTACAGAAATTTGCTACCGCCAAACCCCCACTCCAAGAACTCCTGAAAGAAGCCCTAAGATTGAAACCTGCAGAAGAATAAAAAGAATGAATAATAAAAAGAAAAGAAAAAACAAACTAAAACAGAACCCCAAATGACCACCAGGAACCAATTGTTAGACCCTCAAACATCAATAATTACTCTAAATGTCAATGGGCTAAACTCATCAATCAATAGAAATTAAATTAACTTTTAATTCTTTTATTAGTCAATAAGCAACAGTTTTTTGTGTATAGATACTATAATATCATTTGTTGTTCATTTGTAGGTGACCCCTTTTCCCTTTTTTCAAGTTTTTTTTTCAGTTTTATCTTCAACAGATCAAGTTACCTCTCTGTAAAGCCACAGATATTGCAATTGCTATAGGAAATGAAAAACAATATAAGTGTAAATAATTGGTCTCAAATTTAACAGTTAGTTTAAACAACAATGATGAATAAATGTTAACGACATGATTGTCACTATGTTAAATGATTTCAAACACCATCTTCTCTAGTCCTGTGGCATAGTTGTCCCAAATGCCTTTCCTGGGAAGCTTATACAGAAAATAGCTCACTGTCACCTGAGTAGAAAGTGATAGAACAGATTTCAGATGCAGGCAACAAGACCCTAAATTTGAACTTTTAATCATTTAGAATTACCAACTCCCTGAAGACAATACACAAATCAACTTGAGACACATAATACAACAAACCACAGAATATGGATGTCAAATTTTAGATACTCAAATATCTATATTCAAGCATATGTTAGAAAGGAGATATACATTTGAGATACAATTTATCATTTTTCACTGGAATGAAAACCCTGTGGCAGGAGCATTGATCTCTCATGTTTACTGTTGTATTCCTAGTCTCTAATCCATAGTTTAATGAATAATAGATACTTAGTAACTATTTCCTGAGTAAATTATTTTAAAATGTTAGTAAACTGAGGGAGGAATAGATTTGGAATGCTTAGTGAAAAGGAGTTCATTACTAATAGTAGGGAATGTGACTTTTTCATTCATTCATTAATTCTGTCAAAATTTTTTCTTGATTTTTATTATTCTAGTGATTCATACATAGAATGGTGAAGAATGTAATATGGGTACTCAATTGTGCTGATCTGATAGAAGAAGTGGAAACTGGTGAACAGGAAGATTATTTGCACCCAAAGACACAATAACCTTGCATATGTCTTATACCTGGATTACCTTGCAGAGAGATCATAACTTTAAAGAGAGTATGTTTAATGAATATTTTATATTTTGAAATAAACCTTCAAAGATTCTAGCTAGAAACCATTCTAAAACTAATTGGTACAATTGATGAAATTATAAACAATGGATTATTATATCAATTTTAATGTTTCTTTATGTGAATGCCCTTGCTTTTAGTAAATATGAGACTAAATATGTAGTACAAAAGGGGTATGTTGTATTCAACTTCATTTCAAATATTTCAGAAAAAAATGCAAATGTTCAATGAATTCAAAAGCAAAATGTAAACTCTCAGTGAAAATGGTAAAGCACACATAGGAATTTCTTGTATTCATTTTTTTGCTACTTTGTATAAATTTGAAATTATATTTAAAATTTAAAGATATCACAAGACCTAGGTAACATCATTAGAGCGTATTCATATCTCTACTTAACACTTGACTTTGAATAACCTATTTAATGCTTGAGCAGTCAGTGCCACAGACCCTCAAACAAGTGGGGTCCTTTGCTCTTGAAGCAAAAGGAATTCACCAGGGAACCAAGATATCAAACTAGGCAAGGCTTTAAAGCAAGACTCCTTTTGTTCTAATGAACAAAGTAACCAAAGCCAGAAAGGGGTGTTTAATCTGGCTCTTGGAAGATCTAGGCGGAAATATTTAAGGGTAGTTTCATGAGGTGAGGAGGAGAGAGCATCACAACTTGTTTTGGGCTGGGCTACACCTGGGGATGCTCAGGTGTGTTATACTCCAACTGCACTTGAGAGCTTCCGGTATTCCCACCCCTGCTATCCCAAAAGGAAATTGGGACATAGTCGTTAGTTAAGATCTACTGCATTTTGTAAAGTATAGCACCTCGTGGTCAGTGCAGTGAACCAAATTGTTGGGACAGGGCTCATCAGTCCATGATTTAGTCTACGCATTCAACAGGGCTTGGGCAGCCTTTCCTATTGACTCCGTCTCTTTATCTATCTATCTATCTATCTATCTATCTATCTATCTATCTATCTATCTATCTATCTATCTATCTATCTATCTATCTATCTATCTATCTATCTATCTATCTATCTATCTATCTATCTATCTATCTATCTATCTATCTATCTATCTATCTATCTATCTATCTATCTATCCATCCATCTATTTCTTTATTTCTTTATTTCTTTTTTTGAGACTAGGTCTCGCTGTTTTTGTCTGTGGAACCGCAGGCTCTCGTTGCCCGGGGTACCACAGACTCAAGCAATCCCCAACCTCAGCTTCCCAGGTAGCCAGGATTACAGGCACATGCCACCACACCCAGCTATTTTTTTTGGAAGTAGGTCTTGCTACTGGCCCCAGGCGGGACTCGAACCGTGATTCCTAGCCCCAGCTGCTTCATAGGCTGAAGTTTACAGGCACCAACCACTGCCCGGCTGACTCTCACTTTCTTTTATCTAGGCAGTCAGCAGCAAATGCGCAGAATAGCATATGAACATCATTCTAAAACTACTTGCATAGTGATTTTTTTGGTTATATTTTTATTCCCTTCTGAGGCAGGCAACCAGTTCTAATTATGAGGAAAAGCTGGGACAGGCCTCATCAGTCCATGATTTAGTCTACTCATTCAACAGGACTTGGGCAGTCTTTCCTACTGACTCTCACTTTCTTTTATCTAGGCAGTCGGCAGCACATGCACAGATTATCATATGAACATCATTCTGAAACTACTTTCATAGTGATTTTTGGGTTATATTTTTATTCCCTTCTGAGGCAGGCAATCAGTTCTAATTATGGGAAAAATAAGGCATTTTGATGGGCACATTATATTTGTATAAATAATATTTCAAATGTCAAGTAACAGTACCAGGGAATGGGTAAATTCCAGGTTCCCTGTTCCACCCTAAGGAAGGGTGGAGCTAGGTGGGAAGGAGAAAACAAGAGAAGACAAGGAGAAGGAAAGAAAGAAATGAAGAAGATGTGGAAGAAACACAAAAGCAGAGAGACATGTGAAAAAGCCATGCTTGTTTGACCTTGGGCTTAGACCATGAACTTGTGGTGCATGGAAGGAGTCACTTAAGAAAGCGGTGGGTGAGAAACTGTGGGGAGGCTGACAATAACAGCCTTTGTCTTGACTTGGATTGTGATTTTCTCCTTTTGACCCAGACTTGTCTGGCCCCTTCTGCTCTTTTTCTGTGATTCTCCGCCAGAAGTGCCTTAGACTTGTAAATGTTTAGGTCTAAGTAGTCCTCCTTTGGCTGATCATTTGCCCATGAGGGGATGGGTACATTTGGTTTCTTCCTGGAGAAACTATTTTATTTATATTTTCTCTTCTCTTTATTACACTAGAACTAGTTGTATTGCAGTTATTTTCTATTGAAGGTCTTATACACTAAGAATGTGACCTTATACATTAGATGGCATAACCCATTTAAAGCAGGCCTGGGGTCCTGAAATGCTCTCATCCTGGCCTATAACAAAATGACACCTTGAATTATGAATATTTAATTTCCATTAACCAATTAAATAGGGATAATTATTTATATTTGTACACAGGTAAAATTGAAGCTAAAAGAAGTTAGTGCCATAAGAAATTATATATTGGGGGGAGCGAGGAGGGGTCAGACCTCTCGGGTGAGTCCTCCAGGAGGGGGGACAGGGTGGGGGAGCAGGCCCCACCCGCCAGTAAGTGGCTGCTGACAGGCTTGGCAGTGCCGTGTAGCTCCCAGCCCCTAAGCCAGGGGCATGGGAGAGCGAACGGTGGTCAGGCTGGCCTGCCCCCTGCACCACCGGGAGCTTCCAGAATGCGGGCAAGCAGGGCGGAGGTGGGGGTGAAGGCCCCTTCCATTTCTCTCTTCTTACTCCAGCTAAACTTCAGAGGACTCAGAATATGCCCAACGCCAACCCCAACATAGAACGGGTGAGGGACCAGGCAAAAGTCCAGCCCACAGGCCTGAGCTGGACACAAAGGATGGACAACCAAGTGAACCAGTGCATGTAAGACCAGAAAAACAACCGTAGAGACACGATGTCACCATGCGTACTTCTATGCTCGCCGGGCCAAGACCTGGGACTTCATTTTGGAGATAAATTCAAGGAGAGCAACACACCCTCCCCTCATTATGGGAGAGGAGAGGGGATAATGGGCCCCACATCAAAACAGCAAACTGAAGCAGAGGAGATGATCTTCAAAGGCCACTTGCAGAAGCCTGAACTCACAGAGAAACTTCTTGACCAACACTGGCTGGGGCAAGACCCCCTAAGTTCGATACCAGAGCCATAAGGAAAAGCAGCAAAGCAATGGAGATGGGATTGGATTGGAGAGGACGGCCTGCAGCAAGAAAACGTGGACAGATCGCAGATGAATGTAACTTGACCACCCAACACAAAATTAAGACTGAAAATCTAAACGCAAGGTTTGCTTGGACCCAACAACGCAGTCCCTCACCCAGAGAAAAGACACTAACATAGGAAAGAGACTAATGGACTCAGCACAGCTAATAAACAACAAAGAGTGGGGTTTGAGAGAATGTAAGGGGCACTTGAGGGAGGAGGGAGGGGGGAAAATAATAACATAGAGGTTGTAACCTAAAGAACAAAATAAAATAGTATTTAAAAAAAAGACATCATATATTGGCAATACTCAGTACTCAATAGAGCAAAGATTTCTGTTCCAGGTACACAGAATAAAGCTAAAATAACTTGGAAATACTACGATCACTTGTGCCTCAGTGTAGAAATTCTGACTTAGCTTTTTTTTGTCTAGATCCTGAAATTAATTGTTATGTAAAGTTCCCTTGTTATTTTAATGTAAATCTTAGATTAAAAAAAACCCAACTGTCTATATAAGACTTGGAAATAAACTGGTAGACTGACTCCAAATCTTGTGATCTTTATTTAATACTTGTAAAATTTTGAAATAATAATTATATTAAAAAATAATTTAAATATTCTGCATGCTTAGTGAGTCGAACACCAATAAAAACACAGGAGAAAATTCAAAAGCATCTTTATAATTATCATAAAATGTGTACCTAATAATTATTGCAAATATTACTCAGAAAATATTAGATCTTTTATTTTCACATATTGCATGTGTTTAATCCTGCTTATTCTTTAGAACTATTAGAAGATAAAATTAAAATTAAAAAAATATTTCAATGGTAAAATTCCCTAGCTTCTTTACTGAAACAATTTGAAGAAATACTAAGATGACTTGAAAAAATGAACTACCATTGCCAGAGAGATGTACACTATTAATTTTATAATGCTTTTCATACATCTCTTCAGGTTTTGAAAGAAATCCCTGCATGATTCTTGATTTCCTGTCCTTCCTGTAGTTTTGAAACATCTTTTAAAATGTCATAACTATGCCCTTCACAAGTTACACACTACTTGACCAACTCTTTTGATATTTGGATCTTGAACAAAATGCCTGCTTCATTATCTTCTCCTCCAAGAGCCTTTGACATACTTGTTCTAATGAAAACCTGGCTGTGGTCTCACCTGTGTTTCACCAATTCACTTGGTATCCACTTCTTCCCTCAGCAAGTGTCAATTACCGAACCTATTACATTTACAGTCTAAATATCAATACCTATGAATGTTAAATATATTCTGATAGTTATTAAAGTGATAAGCAAAGCCTTATTTGGGAATTACTTCAATAGGTGTCAAGACTCTCAATAGGGAAGAAAGACGTTTCAATTATGAAAAGAGCAAAGACAGCTGGAAATTTGTAGCCAACAATCAGAATGAGATGATCAATTGATGGAAAATTACTAAAGGAAACAACAAATGTAGGAAGATTCTTGTTAATCTCATGTAAAAGTTTTTTGCTGAAGGTTGCCTAGGTGACTGTGTTTTTCAATAGAATATTTGTTTTCCAATTAAGTATTTTTATTTTGCTGCAAATAAGGAAAGTGGGTTGATGAGCTAGGTGAAGCAAGATAGAATGCTTTTAACACATACTCAAGACTCTTCATATAATTGACATTGATCCTTCAGGGGAAGGGGGTTGATGCTTACTCCTAATGACCACATGGTGCACTCTTTCCTGCCTTTGCACTTTATGTTATTATTCCATTTGAAATCCATTATGGGCTGGTATTATTCATTGTTAGGGAATGATGTCTTTGGTATAATTTAGGAAAAATGGGAAGAAAAAATATTTGAATGAACCAATCCACTCTTTTCCTACCTTCAACACTGGCCTTGAATTTAACTTCCTCAGTGCCTAAAAGTTGATACATTTCAGTAGTTGGCAGACCTTAGGGTTTTGGTTTACAAATTAAAAGCTTTTTTGGAATGTTATCTCCTGACATATAAGTTCTACCAAAAAAAATAATGAGTCGGTCCTACCTGACTCATTATTACCAGGAGCTTTGACTTTTACAAGTCATTCTGTGCTACATTCAGCTACCAGTAATTTACTCAAACATGCTGACTACACATTCACACACTCTCATCAATATCTATCTCTTTTTGTACTGAATTCTTAGGTGGTAAATAATATTATTTACAATAACAATAATAACCATCATAACCATCCCCAAGCCTCAGGAAGTTAAAGCAACAAACTTTCATTTCATGTGAACAATACATATTCACTGCATTCAGACAAGGGCACCTGCTCACCAACAAGGCCCCAGTTGATAGCATAGCCATGAATCTGAATGTTGTTAATCACAGTACCAGAGAAAAAGTGAAAAGTTCAGCGGAGTGGGAAGAACTAAAAGAATTGGTACATGCTTTAGACAATGTTTAGGGAAACATTGTCTCTGAAAGAAGGAAGAACAGAAACTCTTTGGCTAACAACACTGATGCCTACCACATATTGAGGAAACTCAAGCAATTCTTTTAAAATCCAGCTCAAATGTTTTCACCTTTCCTGATCACAAGCTGCTTATGCCCACTGCTCTCTTTTGTACTTAGTTTAGTAGCATATTATACTGGAATTACAAACGATAAGCCAGTTTCCCAACTAAATGGGGAAAGAAGCAAGAATCACATGCAGCCACAAGTGGTTTCTTATCTTATCCCAGTTATTTTATAGTCTCTAAAGTCCTAAACAAAAGATGTATGTGTCTCTGTAAAGCAATAGAAAATTATTTATTAACTTCCATACCAAAAACAACAGAATAAGAGATGGTTTATTATAATGCATATTAATCCTAGAAAACAGCTATATGAGGAAGGTTGAAAAATTCCTATTCCTAAATTCCTATTTAGCTTTTTCTATTGTTACCTTCTGGAAATACACCACTTCCCCCTTCAGGGAAAGGGTGAGTAAGGCTCTAAGTAGAATTATCTGTCAAAATGAAAATGTAATTATCTTAATTACTGAGTTAAAATAAAAATGAGGTATATTTACATTTATCAATATTTTTCTGTATGACAGGTAGTATATAAAATAATTTTTAAATTGCTAAAGTATAAAGTGAGCCAAATAAAGCCTGAAGAGGTACTTTACAAATAATAAGGTTGCTCAAGCAGTGGGGTAACTTAATTCAATGACTTAATGAACACTTGTATTATTCATAAAGGCTACATTTTGATGTTCCTCCAATAGCCTTAGGTACCATTCTTATAGAATAGTAAGCTTAAAATGAGCACATAGTAATACAACAATAAAGCATGTGCCAGTTTAGAATGGACATAATCTAGACCATACCTAAACAACAAATAAGAAAATAGTCAATATCAAAATTCAGTGTTATAGCCCACTAGCAAGACATGAATTTTTAAAAGGGAAACACATACATTCACATTTCTAAAATGCTACCAATTAATTGTAACATGAGAATGTGACCTATCTACAAGACTATGTAATGAATGGTATTGTTTCTATTAAGGATAATTAATGTATTTATATGTGTTTGATGTATAGGAGAGTCCAATAAAGAGTCATTGACTCCATATGACATTCTCAAATCATAGGCCAATGAAGGTTAATGACACTCATTAAAATAAAATAATATTCATTGAAAGATATTGAGAATTCAAATGTACTCCCACAATATAAGATGTTGTTACTAGTTGTTCTCACTATATAGTGACAGGAAAACATGAATATTTAGAGCAAATAAATGTAGCAATTGCTTCTTTGTTGTATTTTAAATTCACATCAAAAGTTGACTTTATCTTACTATTTCTGCTACAAATGGTACAAAATTCAAAATTTACATAAAATAAAAACCAACACTTTGAACTGACTGAATTCCTACAGTCTTTAGTATTCATAAATATGAGCCTATAAAATACTCTATTCCAAAGTAACACTTTAGATAACTGCCCTTTCGCTATATCCTGCCATTTTCTGTATATGTAATACCACTTCCACAGCTCCTGTTCAGAGCCTCATTATTCCTTGCCTAGATAATTGTGTTATCGCTTTTTTATAATCTCCTCTTCACACTGTGACCCAACGAACCTTCTTAAGTCAAAAATCAGATAATAAATCCTCCCCATAAAAGAACTTAGAGAGTCCTTATTTTCTACAGACCAAAGTTAAAAATAATATATTGTGCTTCTGGTTTGAACTAGTCTTTGGAATTGTATGTCTTTCTACACCACTCCATTCCACTCTCTAGAAAGAACAGATTTTCAGATATTTCTTCCAATGTAAAGTTAAATAACATTAGCAACAAGGACACTATGTATATTCTGACACCAATTATCCTTTGGTGAACTAAAATTTAATTTTAATTTGATACTATTCACCCAGAGTGTAACTCTACAGGTCTAAGGGTTCACTTGCATAAGACTTGTCTTTATTCAAATCCCAGGCACAAATCCAAGGGGTCACCTTTACTTGTGCCACATCTATAATTAGAGGGTACTTACAAATTTCTAAAATTCTCTCTAAGTATTTTTAATACTTATTTTTTTGTAAATTTTGTTGATTTACCAATAATTTATGTAACATGTAATGTAGGGAATGCAATTTCACACTGCCATATGTGCACATGCTTCATTCATCATCCACCAAAGCTCCAGATTCAATAATTAATCAAAATAACTCATATTAAATCTTTTCTTCCTATTACAGTTTTGTTTTAGATAGGTAATGAATAGGACAAATATTGTACTTGTATCAGACAGAGACTGTCTGTCTTCTCTCTTAAGTCAGAACACCTGGTACTACTTGCATATAATTATGCCCAAATTGTTTCCTCGTAAGCATAATAAAGACAATTCTATCATTCAGGAAATTCCTAGGGGGTCTCAGGAAATTTGTCCTTGGGGACAAACACCAGAGAAATTCTCTTTTATATCACACCATTGTTCCATTACGGAACATAATATTTACTAATTCTGCACCAAATTAAACTCTTCTCTTTTGTTCAATCTATACAATATGTCAGAAATAAAAAACAGTATCTTTTACTCAGTTTCCTTTATTAACATTTAATCCCATTTGTTTTTATCATTCTCTTTCTTTCTACACACAAACACATATACACACTCATAGACACACTAACACAAGTACATTTTCCACCCCTCAACTATTTCAAGGTATATTAAAAGCATCATTAGAATGCTCTTAAGATTACATTGAATGGTTTCTATTAAAAAAAT
Organism: Uropsilus gracilis; assembly: GCA_004024945.1. Taxonomy (NCBI): domain Eukaryota; kingdom Metazoa; phylum Chordata; class Mammalia; order Eulipotyphla; family Talpidae; genus Uropsilus; species Uropsilus gracilis. The sequence goes on from PVHY01005097.1 coordinate 63,230, forward strand.
TCTTTTTACCCATGTGAATGTGCTTATGTGTATTACTGCAAAACCGTGTTTTACTTTGTATTGTTAGTAATTCTCATTCTTCATCTTTACTAACAGTCATGGATAAAGATGCTATCATTTTACACATAGATACCTAGAACCCACTCCTTATTATTCTGACTTTCAGGCTTCTTAAGGGTCCAAGGCATCTCTATTTTTAAGAACTGTCCCTACATTTTCCTGACAGGTAAACTTTTATAAAAATCCCTTGAGAAGAATGATGTTCTGCCTTTAAGTCTGTCTATTATTTAGTAAATGCTTTTGAAAAGAAAATACAAAACCATTTAGAGAATTTCTCTTAGTCTTTTATATATACAAATATTGATGAATTGGGTTATATTCATTACACACTAAAGCCTTTTTCATAATGAAAACTGACAGACTGGGATATTAGTAAGTTGCAATTTAATCACTTAGTCACAGATAAATACACAGTGTTTTTAACTTAATTATCTCTGTCTGAGGCTGAATTGCCTAGAAGAAAAATTCTAGACAAAGACTCAAGTCTATGTGATTTTTTTTTTTTTTTAAGGCAGTGCCTTCAAGGAAAAAAGCATGAAGGAAGTAGGACAGAGCAAGGCGTTAAACCAGCACATGTCTCAGCTGGGGTGTGGTTATAGCTTATCTCCATGGAGCTGCAGGGCATAATGGTATTACACAGAGGAAAAACCCAAAGCAAAGGAAGTGCCTTTTTGTATTTTCCTATGAGTCTGTCTTCTGATACTATCAACTGTGGATGTAGAAAACACAACCTCTTGGCTCTAGTTGTATTAGGGTATATCTGCAGAGTGTAGCTGTGTGCATTAGCTACCAAACTCAGCAGTGAGGCAGCAGATGCTCCAGCATCATAAAGGGGATCTGAAAAGCGCAATTCATAAAAGTACCCACTATAGTCTCAATATCCCCACAACTATTTACAAAATATTTTTTGTATATTCAACAACTTCTGACCACCTTGAAGTTTATCCAAATGCCCAAATATATTTAAAATTTAACATAATGTTTTGGGGGATGAGTGCTTGAAATATACATACTTTTATGATTAGTTATGAAGTTTTTAAAAAGGTGTGGCAGCTATTCAAAGAGGCTTTTAATGTGGAACACATGATATTTCAGAGGATATATTTGATGATGATTATGTACATTCTCAGTTTACATTAAAAAACTGCCTTTTCCTGACTTTGACTCACTAATCTTAAGCAAAGCTGTTTTCCAGTATTCTTTATGCATGTACATTCAACTTGTTTGTAGATTATATTTACATTTTAAGTAGATATATGATACTATGACATTCTGTTCAGCAAGTTCTCCATTCTTAGCTAATGGATAAATATAAGTTTGAATATGTACAATTAAAATGATATGCTGCTTTCATAAAAAATTCTTTTAATGTATCTGAGGATGACAAGCATGGAATAATGATCAGTTTAAGATATAATTTATTGACAGTATTGTTTAGAAGAACTATGACTAGAAATTAATGAAATGATAACAGTTCTTGTAGTATTTTCAAAGTTAAGAATTAAAAGTGATGAGAAATCTGGTTGTGGAGTCATCCAATTAACACAATGATCCTTACTTCTAGGAAAGAGGAATACATTGAAATTGTTTTTTTTTTAATTTCATGCAAATATGCATTTTCAGGTGGTAGGTTAAATATGAAACTCTGGGAATGGACTCTTTTCCTTCTGAGCTTACATATTTGCACATCTTTTTTTCCCCTCAATTTTTCAGATTCTTGGTACAGATGGTTTACCAGGTGGTTTAAAAATCTTTCCAACACCAACAAAAATATAAAGTCATCACTCCTTTTTTGCAGATGTTGATTTTTGTCCTTACAGCTGGCACCAAGATCAATAACTTTTTTACCTCTTAAAATAAAAACACGTTCTATTTTTAGTTTATTTTTACTCAAACTTTAATCCAAAAATGATTTTAAGTGGCTTATAATGATATCTAAAAACAAACATCTTGGTCATTTAGCTGTATTCTGAGTTTATTAGCTTCCATTCCATTTTTTTAATATTCTAGCAGTCACTTAAGTATTGATTGCTGAAGCCGGGATCTAGTTTTTAGTCCTGTACTTAATATAAATCTCCATTTTCTGTCTTGAACCATTAATAACTAGTGCTTAAGACTCAGGATTCATATTTTAGAACAAAAACTCTAATGTCTACAGATAACATTTGTAGAAATGATGCTAGGATTCTCGCAATAATGGTACAGTAAATAAACAGTAGAGGATGATTAATAATAATAATAATAAACAGAGGATGAATAACAATAAACAGTAGAGGATGAACGCTGAGACAAGCATGGGGGATGGAAATAAGACAACCCAGAAAAGCATTACATTGGACTATTGGATAGGCTGGAGAGAAAACCAAACTGCAAACATAATGGAAGGATTATAGAAATATGTTAACAAGGAAACACTCAACCCCTTTACTCATTTTTCTTTAAAAGTTATACCTATTTTCATATATAGTATCAAAAGTTATACTTCATACAAAATAGCCACATGTTAATCCTAATGTAACAATGTTTATTGAATAATATCAATTTAAACATTTTAGATATTTGAAAAGACTTTTTATTAAGTTGACTGTTGCTTAAATTTACTTAAAATGTGCCAGTTTTAAAACTTGATACTTAAAAAAGATAAGAATTCAAAGGCTATAATGGACACAACACTGGTTCCTTCACTTCAAATTTCATGGATAATACAGGATTGGGTTGTAAGACTCAAAAGAAATGCACCAACATTGATGACTACTATGAATATTTGCTTAATAGGGATAATTCACCTGAACTTGTTTTGCTTTATAGTAAAAATGCCAAGTAGCATTCTTTATATTAAAAAAGGCAAGTAACATTTAAAAATATTGTATTCTAAATATTGAACAAATACTAGTGTAAATGTTATTTTAATAAGCAGAAAACTCATTCCATAAGGTGATACTTTGATAGGTCGGTGAGAACTCAGTAATGAGTGACAAGTGGTAACTGCAAGTGCATGAAGGGAGGGAGGGGGGGAGTGTTTGGCTGCTAGTAATAGATGTAACAATTGGGCAGTATTATGAGTCTCCTCAATGCCCTATGTAATTATAATGCAAGGTAATGATTCAATTCTAAATTGACTGGTGCCCACACTTAAATAATTAAAAAGTAATAGGTGGAATTGATTTTAGTCATATAATTTTACTTAATACATTACAAACAAATATTATAATTTCTATAGTCAATATAAAAATTAATGGCATATATAACAATGCTGTTGTTTCTTTAATTTTCAAATCTAATACTAGGAATGTGGTGTGCATTTTACACATCAGTAAGTTTCAAATTGAACTAGTAGCATTTTGTGTGATAACCACATGTGGATACTGATTATCATATGGGACAGTGAGGGCATGATGTTAGTAAAGAAAGAAGAAGAAAATAAATAAATGGATATTTCAAAAGCAGGGGCGGAAACAGCAAAAGGAGAACTCCTATATGTACCAATTGATTAATAGGGAAAAAGGATTAAAACATCATGATTGATTGTTTTTCATTGATGAATAACTATCAGGTTAACATTATATAACAAATCAATGATTATTTTCTTCATAAATCAGGGCCTGAAGGTTTTATTATTTTTACCAAATGGTAAGAATGGTAAATATTTCAAAATTGCTATTTGATTTTTACATTAATGTCAAGGGGTAAACATTGCCAATAAAATTATTTTGCAGATGAGGAAGTAACAGTTATAACGGTTGCACATCTTACTCAAGGACATACAATGAGTAGGTGAGAGAGCCAAGTCCTGAACATGCACAATCCAGATCCAAGATTATTCTCTACACTACTGTTTAGAACTGAATATGACAGCAAATTTCACCATATGAATGAGTTATATTTAGATAAGAAACATCATTTTCTCAAGAGTACCAAAAAATAAAACATGAGTTAGAATGACCATGAATGGTTACAAGGAAGAAGCATGATTTAAATGGGGTCTTGAAAAACAAGTTTTAAAGACGTATAATTGCAACAATATTTTAATTGTGGAGAAGCTTAGGAATAGAAGGATGAGGAGATGTCAATTCTGATTTTAGGAGGGAGAGTTTTCACAACTCTTAGTGGCTCACCTGAAAGACCCACAGAGAAGAGCTGGCCTAGTGAATCACATGTGACCTTCGGCAAATGCTGCAGTCATTCCCTGCCTGCCTTTCTCTGTGTTAAGTACAACCAAACAAAGGAAAGGATTCCTCAATCTATGAACTTTCTTAAATTGTGGAATATGTAAACCTGGCAGTTGTCCCTTTCTTGGTTCATATGTTTTTAGTGCCATTCTTACCCCTATAAAATGCACAACCACATGATAGCAGAGGAAAGGCTGAATAAATATAAGGGTATAAAGACTATAAAAGTCCAAATCTTTCAGGAATTATTCTTTCAAATTTTCACCACTGCCTTTATTTCAATCTCAGAATGATTTTATATTCTGGTTTTTGTAGTCTCACATGCCTCTGTGTATATCAATATTAAATCTGTATCTTTTCAGACAGATGTGTTCCTCCTAGTTTTATGGAAATATGAGCAACATACAACATTTTGTATATTTAAGGTATAAACCATGATGATTTGCTAAGAAACATTGCAAAATAATTCCCACACTGCAATTATTTCAGTTAACACCTGAATTAATACAAACCATGTGTGTGTGTGTGTGTGTGTGTGTGTGTGATGACAATGGTGATGGGAACATTCAGGATCTACTATCTTGGTAGTTTTCAAGTATATAATCCAGTATATTTGAGCATAGTCATAATCCTAAACATTGGATTCCAGGATTTATTCATCTTGGAACTGAAGCTTGTACTCTTTGATCAATACCTAATATATTCCCACTATACTGGTGGTCATCGTTCTACTCTGTTTCCCTGAGCTTGGTACTTTAGAGTCCATACAGTAGTAATCTTTCTCTGGTCCCAAATAATTATTGTGAAAAAAAATAAAGAAACCTTTTATTATGACTTGAATCTTGAGTGCCTAGCACTGACAAATATATACTGAAAGACTAACAGTACTGTGGTTATGAGCAACAGCCCCATAATTACAATGCACAAATTTGACACCTGTAAGCACTACTTTGACACTTGTTTTTGTTATTCATTATGTTATTTTGCTTGAGTTTCTTACCTCAAAATGTCACTGTGCAACTTCATGGACTAAATATATGTAACACACTATACCAGCATCTAGGAATATGAACGCTGTGAAAGATTGACTGTTCTATGTGTTGGCATATAAAATATTCTACCCCACGAATTGTCAGGGATAAAAGAAATCTTTTGAGAGAGCTCTTCCTGCCTCATTCTTTTGTTATGTAGAAAGTTTTCCTTACTTGACTCTAAATGCATTAGACTTTTTTCTATTGTCATTTCTTTGTCAAGATTAAATCAATAAAAACATTTACATTAATATATGCTAATGTGTACTCTCAACACTTCATAATATATAATTTATAGATGTTACTTGAATGTTTTTCTTTCATTGATGTGGCTAATATAAAGCATCTATCTTCAGTCACTGTAGGGAAATTCTGGCGTATTTTCTCCTTAAATGTCATTGTGGAGATGTCTTACAGTTTACTGAGAGGCCATCATAGATAGGATGGTTGTCTTTGGGAGTGTCTTCATATAAAATGTATTTTCATTCATATATCCAAACCCAAATAAACCTCCATGTCTAAATAAGAGAAGCCTATAGAAAACCTATATACCACTATTAAATAGGGTCTTTGTGCCTACCTGTACTACATTTCTGAATAGGTCCCATCCTGACAAATCCTATCCTTACTCACACAAGCATAGTTTTTCATATTCTGATTCCAGACACAGATGGATCTTCATCTACCTTTCAACTGGCAACCCTAACCTTGACCTCAAATAACCTAGGAGACCCTCTGCATGTGCATGAATAACAGGGAATTGGCTCACTAAAATATTACACTTCTTGAGGTAGCATTGCATTTCATGATTTCTACTCTGGCACTATATCTTATATGTAGCTATGTGCTATAATTCTTTTCCTAACAAAAAACTTCTGAGAGAGTGAAAGCTTCTGCAAACTTTTCACATTTTAAACTAAAGATATTACCAGGAACTTAGAAAGAATTTTATGTATGAAGCAATTATTTATAAATGCCTCTGAAAAGAAATGAAGCAGTGACAGAGATTTAGAAACTCTGAAGGGTAATTCTTTTAGAATTTTAGAGTAGGGAAGTGTTTTAAAGGAAAACTTCAAAAAAGCACTGTCTGCTGGCAAAGTGATTTATATTACAAATACTGAATGCTTAACTTTCCCTGTTTTTATGACAATTTGTAAACATCAGATAAAAATCTCCAAAATGGAAGCATGATTCACACAAAAATCTTAAATGCAGTGAACTTTTTGCAAAGAATATATTTATGCAATGTGAGTATCTTGGAGTTGGGCTGTCCTATAAATGATAATCTTAGGTCACGGGTATTATATTTATATGACAACATAACTGTAAATTAACCAAGTTAATAAAGCACAGAAAGTCTATAGAAATTGAAAATCTAAAATCACTTATTTTTTTTTCTGGGTGGAAAATTTCCTTATTCACATGTTATGCAGAAATAATAAAAACGTAGAACTTAGAACTATTAGAGCTTAGAACTTTGGGACACAGTAGTCAGTGAACTTGAGCAGATCAACAGACCAACTGAATCACTGTGTCCTTGTCTGTAAAGTGAGAATAGAGAATAAATCCCTTAGGTTCTCCTTTTTACTCCTTCACATTTATTCATTCATCTATGTACACTGATAAGGTTTCATGGATTCTAATTTTGTTCATTAATGTTATGATTTATTTTGACATTTAAATTGTTCCAGGGTTGGCAAGTATAAGCACTCCTAACATGGTTCCTGTGTATTCTTGATATGTCCCATGAACATTTTCTCACTTTCTACCATTACATAATGATCCACACTCACCAGTATTTTCACTGCATTAGTGTTTGAGTCATACATTTCCCCAAGAAGTTCTGTTTCTTTTAGCGGAATACTACATGCACTCCTTGTTACTGATGTCATTGTTTATAGGCCCTCTCTGCCTGAGAACTTTTCTAATGAAAGAATGTTTCTACCTGCAAGCAGAAAGCAGAAAATGGGATTGAATAGTGTTTTATATTTTTCTCATGGTTCATAGTCATGTGTTTTCAATGTTATAACTGCAAACTGATACATTATACATCTTTTGCAGTGTTACTGTTACATTCTGTAATAAAGCAAGCAAGTACTAGTTATTCTGTGATGGACCCAAGTACTAGTTACTCTGTGATGAATATTTTTTTTCAATAGTAGAAAAGATAAATGAAGTAAAAAAATTAGCAAGTATTTATTCTAGTGCAAGTTGGCTTCCAGGAAACAGAAAATAAAGGTAATATGGAACTAAAGTTATCATGGATATATGACAACTATTTCATGAGCTAAACTGCCAATAAAAGTCATTCTCAGAATTTCTCTCTCCCCAGGAAACAGCCTTTACAGGACATCAAACAAAAATGCCTTCTTTGCCTAAATCAATGGAATCATTTCTGTTTAATTATTTTCAAAATCTATACCTCTCTATCTTTAGGCAGAAAAATGAAGGAGATGCATAATAATAGATTTTAGACATGTCCACTTATGGCCTCCTTTTAAATGCATCAGGTTTATAATAACTCATCTTCTTAATAGTATCTTAAGATTGAAGAGAGGAAGACTAAGAAAACATAACCAATTCTTTCAGGTACATCAAGCTCTTGTTCCCAAATAAGTAACTCCAGAAAATAGTCAATATTTTAAAACTAAGTAACTCCTTTCTCAAAGATATTAACAAGTTGTATTATTTTTACATTATCAGTTAATTATTAATGTATTCAGTTGGTATACATCATTTGATGAAGGGAACAGATTAATTTATCTATTATTTCATTAATGAATAGGTTAATAGCTAAGAATTTTAAATTCTGCTTATCAATCTTGGTTTTGCTATTACTCTAACATTCATTTCATTTGATAAAATAATTTACTTATTACCATAATATAATGAGTCATTGCTAATATTCATCAGATCTTTATTAGCTTAACAATAAAATTTGCAGTCAATCTAAGAAACTAGAATATGAAAGTCTTGTATCAGTAGTTCATTTTATCCTGTGCATCAATTATAACTGGAGTTACTAATTCTACTTTCACTCAAGTTCAATTTTTAGGTTACAGTTGAAACTTGCGAAAGGGTTAGGGAACATGACCTATTTCAGTATTTTAAAGTAAAATTGGAAATTAGTACTACATTCATTCACTAGATATTTACTGACTACATGACAAATAAGTAACATTGCTCAGTACGTTGGAAAATGAATAAATACATGAGAGATCCTTGTGGAACTTAAATAATATTGAAAAGTCAAGTTATATATTGGCAATGATTTGCAAAGTACTTTGACATATATTATTCTTAGCTCTGGCCACTAAAATATAAAAGTATTACCCATTTTATATTGAAATATTAATAACTGACAATAACAAAAACTCACATATAAGAACATAAGTAGTTTTTTCAACTCTATATGGTTCATGTGATGGAAGCTAATTCAAATAATCTAATCTAAAAACCAATGTATTTAAACCTTTGACATTAGATGGAAAAATGATGGTTTTAAATGATCATAATAAAATCAGATGTGTTGGGTATTTGTGAGCTTTGGGGGTGGTTTGTAGACATTAGCCTTATAGATGTAGTGTATCTAGGATAGAATCTCAATAATCAGTGGAGTTCCCTAGAGAATAGAGAATAACAACCTTTGGAAAGGGAGAAATAATGGACAAAGTCTCAGGAACATGTCAGTTGCTATATTCATGAATATGTCAATGAGAGGAAAAGAGTAATAAGACTAAAGAGACTGAAGTCCAAGAGTTCCAACTCTGACTATGGTCTGGTGCATGTGTCAATCATATAAGACATATCAGCCATTCCCAGCTCTGATTCTAAAAGAATAATCTTCCTTGTTAGTAACTCACAGGTCAGATGGAATGAGGATTGTACATAGACAACCTGAATATTTAAAATTTTGACACTAAGAGTGAGTTGCTTAAGTTTCCTGAGTCTCAGTTTATACTTTAAAACTGGAATTGCTGCCTTCCTGACTGACTTTCCATGATTTATGCAACACTTAAATGGCATTATATAACCAATGGGGCCCTTTTTCTTTTTCAGTAGAATCCATCTCATTGCATTTCCATTTTTATAGGTCTAGTTATATATATATTTAGGTTCACATCTCTATAATAGCAAAAGGAAATATATTTAAGGCTACAAAACATAGATAAAATGCACATACCATTATTGAATTTTAGAATAGGGAAGTTGTCTAACAAGCCTTTGTGGATTTATATCGATACAGCTATATAAGTTAGATGTTTCCTCTGTAAAGATTTTTCAGTTTCACAAGTATTTATTAAATTCCTTAAATATGATTAGCTTTATGTTAGTTGCTTTATGAGTTTAAAAACAACTTAGAAAACGAACAAATAACCTAACAAAATTAAAGGTCAATACAGAACAGTACACAACAAAATACCAACTTAAATTTTATAAAGTGAATCTATTTAATGTACTCATGAAAAGTATTAGTTACTTGGAAAGATGGGGGTAGGTAATAAATGTTGATTTCTCTCCCGTAGGAAAAATATACTGAGGGCGCAGAACTGCATTTGAGACCTGAACAAAATGAAGTTTAAGATAATTCTGAGTCAAGCGGCTCTGTTGCAATGGATAGTACACTGGATTTCTAAAATAATCCCAGGTGTCACAGCAATTTGCATGACAAAACTGCATCTGTGGGATTAAACAAGTCAACTCTGCACACTCTAACATGTCTACAGTCATTATTGGACTCTATTCAAAGGAGCAAAGTATATTGTTGGAGTCTTTACTTTCAATAGAGATAGGGAAATGGTAGAAATGTTCATTCTTAAAGATAAAAGATGACTTTCTATAATAGTGTATATAACCATATCAGTAAATTCAACGGCTGAGTCTACTATTTTGTCACTAGAGAAGTAAGATTTTTGAATATGACATAGAGATCAGTATATGTCATATGTACTATCATTCTGATTTTTTTTTCCTGCTACAGCATATGGGTGGCATATACACCATGGTAGAGAGAAGGAAGAACAGAGTGTTTACTTCTATGTGCACATACATTCTTTCATTTCTTTTGACTTCTCTAATCATATAATTTCAAGTGATATCCTCAAATTCAGATTTTCTTTCATCTAAATGAGTCTGCTGTTGAAGTTCTCCAGTGAATTCTTCAGCTGAATCACTGTTATCTAGAATAACTATTCCAGAGGGTAATGACAAATATAATTCTGATGATTCTGAAAAACAGCAAGCACTCACATAAAAGAGCATAAGGAGGATTCTCTTTCTGGTGGCACATCTACTGTTTCTTCATAACAGCAAACTTTTCCACAGTCTACTCCTCCTTCTCAAACACAAGCAGCTCCCAGGCCGGAGCCACCTCCTCTTAGGCCAGTACCTGCCCCACCTTTATGGCCACCTGGACCACCCACAGGCCTTCCTCCTGGACCAACTCTAAGATCTCCATTTTTGAGACCCCTGGGATGGAAGACTCTGATGGCCTATACCCCTATCTTTTAACCCTGGATCACCACAGGGGTGAACCCCTAACCCTTTCCCAGATTCAGTATTCAGGTCTTCCACCTGGCCTGCCTCCTGGGTAGTTACCACCCAGGTTATCTTCCCCATACCTCCAGGTATCCTGCTACCTTGTATTGGCATCATGCATCCAGCTTTGTTCCTGTGATAAAACCTGCACTAATATGAGCTTTTCTCAACAGCTCCCTTGCAAAACTGGGGGTTTTAAGTACTTTACCCAATTTGATTTGAACAGTCATCATCTGAGAAGCAAGTCATCATTAGTAAGCCAAAAGTCATAAATCCTCAGGCAGAGATTCCTTGTTCATGCCCACCACACTGAGGGCACATTAGGAGAAAAGCGCCCAATGCTACACTCCAAAGGAAGTCAGAGGCGCACTCTGTTGTACCTCTTGCCAAAGCAGCATCCAAATATGGCCTATCTGGCTCCATCTCAGTACAAATTAGGGATGATATTTATGAAGCTTTCATGGAATAGAGGAAAGAGTACTGGGATAGCATCTGACACCAGCACAATGTTCTCTCCACATCAGCAGGTCATGGTGACAGAGGCCCTAATGAGAATTAGGCAAAGTGCTACATTCAGGGTCAGGGTATTTTTCTAATATCAATTCAAGGAATATTCTAAAGTTCAACATTGTTGAGGATTTACAGCATAAATGAGGACATTTCATTCAGAATACATTGGTTATTGAAGCCATCCTGCTAATTCATTTTCATACCCCCTTTTCCTCCTATTTTCCACATTCTTACACTATAGAAACATATGATGGGAGAATCTTTGTCACTTCTTGTTTTGATTCTCTTCCTGTGTATTGTGGACATTGGAGTGGAGATTTCTGAAAAAAAGTTTATTTGCCCCCACCTTAACCTTTTTCATTTATTGTTTTTAATATTTTCCTGTAAACATTTTATAATATTTTAATGAAATAGATCTTAATGTTTTAGTGCCTAATACAAAGCAAGATATATGAAAAGAAAATGTATAATTCTTTGATGAAAATTATTTTCCACTGACCTAAATTTTGAGTGTTTCATGAAATTAATAAATGTTCTACAGCAAGACAAAAACATGGTCTATTTTTACCACTCAAATTTACCAAATGTTAATATATCACAAATATATGAAAATATTTCATATTTTATATGAAATAACATATTTTTGGAGATGATTTGCAAATGAAAATAACACAGAGGAGGAAAGTGAACAAGATATATATGTAACAAATGGATCAGGACTTGATAATTTTTAATTTTGGGATGCTGACAATGTCCCCTCCTGGGAGTGGAAGTTTTTTTGGTATTTAAAATGTAACAACAAAAGCTATCAACAAATTACTTTCCTACCCTGAAAGATAGTTCAGTAATGTCACACAAAAGACTTTATAGTGAATGTTAATAAAGCAATTTATACATTGGCTTACTGAATCATGTTTTGCTGAATGCCCAATAGACAAACACTACTTTTTTACTTATTTAATATAAAATTATTAGTGTTTTCACTAAAATGCCTATGTTTTGAATATCACCTGAAAAGTAAATAGGTAATATACTAAAGGTGAGTTAGCAGAAGTTTGGTTACTAGGTGCAAAGAAATGGAACACTTCTTGTTTGTCATCTTCCTGTCATAATTTTTTCATGATTATATGATAACATGTTTTCTATGTTTCTTTATAGTCTTTGAAGCATCATCACAGGGATAAACAATATTCTTTGTTCTTTGAACAACTCATATGGACACACAGAGAACTTAGAAGAAGAAAGACTATCCTCAACTGATTTTGCCATAAGGCAGAAATTGGAAGCAAAAACTCCCTCCAGGGTTGTTTTAATTTCTTTAGTCTCACATGGACTTTAATTTATGGTTCTTATTGATCCCTAATGGCTTCTCTGTACTAAGCAGCATGTGCATTCCAAGGTTGAGTACAAAAACCAAATGGCAGAATGTCATGAATTGTCAACAAATTGAGGCTCAGACAAAAGATACTTTAAAAAGTAACAAAGAACTTTGCCTTATCAGTCCATCTTTTCTGTCATCTATCATTCATCATACTATTAGTATCTTAATAATTCCAATTAAACTGAATGCTTTCTGCATTCTAACACATTTCCACTAAATATATAAAATTAATATATTCTGATTTGATGAAATATACAGGTTTTACTGTGTGTAAACTGTTCCTGGAAACTATCCACTCAGTTATTGATTTGTTTTGTTTTGATCTGTGTTGCTTCAACAAGTGACAAAACAGACTAGAGTTCAGTGATGAGTTAAACTAAAGATCCAAAACTGAACAATTAACTCCTACCTAAAATCTGTAATTCTTCTCCTATTTTCTTTTACTGATCTTACTCATCATCTAGACTTACAAGACAACACAGATATTAGAAATAATCTCAGTATTTCCTTTACCACATCAAGTAAAGCTTTTCTGTAGAATAACTAGTGGATTCCAAATGTACTCCCTGATATTTTGGTGCATGAAGGCAATATAGTTAGTTGTCCTAGTGCTGTTTATAGAACACATACTGCCATACTTACCACTCTGTAGCCCCATCATTATCTTCAAAAATAAAGTAGTCATATATATAGGCTAGGTTATCTTGCACTTGATCTTAGTCAATAGGCCAAGAAGTGAATACTTAAGTTTTGTTAGTGAATTTGCCTGCCTTTGTATCAATAACACATGTTCTTACTTAATATATAACTTCATTTTATATATTTATTATTGTAGGTATTTCAGATTTCTTCTCTGAATTCATCTACAGTATTGTTAAGCTTCTTCACCAAAATAATTTCAGAATAACCTAGTTAGATTTGGGTGGGGAAAACTGAGATTTTAATAAGAACTGATTAAGCTCTTAGGCTAATATAATAACTGTTAAAGTATTTAAAATGGCACATTCCTCTATTCAGGTTTGAATTTCTACCTCAAAAATATACTCTGAATTTCACTGTAGATATCTGTGTCATTTCCAGATTCTAGTATGACACAGGTAGACCAACCCCCACTAAGTGGGAGAAAACCACAAGAAGATAAAAAGGAAAGAAAGACAGAAGGAGGAAATGAGATAGGGAGGGAGGAAGAAAGTAGAAAGGGTGTGGGGGCCAGCAGAGTAAAGGAAATAAAAAGAAAAGAAAAAGATATTCTGAGATAATCTCAGAAAAGAGACAGGTGCTTCTCAGGTAACAAAATCAATTTATTTTTAACTAGTTTTATCTCACATTGTTCATCTCATTTTCATCTGAGATATTTAATTTGAAGATATTGTGAAGGGGAAGTGTAGCCTTTATTATTGTGAAAATCTTAATAAAAGGGAAATATGATCATTCAAGGAATATTTATTTGTTAAGCTTAGTAAGTACAATGATATTAATTTTTACATGGTAATAAAGCAAGGAAAGAGAATGGCTTATTGCTTTTACAGCCCAAGGTTTATTTTACTTGATTCAAGACTTTCACATTACTGCATTTAAGAAACAATTACTGTGCTATGAGGTTGTTATTTTATTAAGGCAAAGTCATCTTAATACTATGACAGCTACTAGCAAATTCCAAGATAGGAAACCTCAAATTTAAATGAACCAATGTCCTGCAAGTTGTAATACAACTGTTTTCTAATTTAAAATATTTTTGAGTTTTTGTACTGGAGTGGTAAACAAGAAATAGATTACAAAAGGTCTTTTTAAAGTCAGTGTCTCATTTTTAGGCAAAATAGACTAGATTTCATTGCAGAAAGGTAAGCCCTTTTTTATTCTACTCTCCAATGATACTAATATTTGCTTTCTATTGACTATAAATCCTTGAGTAGTAGATTTTAAATATCCAATAGAATTTTATTTATGTGAGGAGTTGAGTCCAAGAAATCTTGACATGCAACATTTTCCAAGGTTAATGACACAAGAGAGAAACCATGTGGGCAGAGAGGGTGAGAGAATGGAGATATCAGAAGGTCAAACACCATTTTTAATGACCAAGTCAAACACAGATGTGATTAGATATGATTATTTGAGAAATTCTCACTAATTCTCTATCACTCTAAGTAACAGGAACTGATTGGTAAAATGACTGCAGTCAGAAAGTATGTAATCTTAACATGGTAGCCCATTTTTCAGGAAGATAGATTGCAAAAATAGAAAAATTCACGTGAATTCTAAGTCATGTATTATCATAAATCTTAGCAAAGGAAGTAAATTAATGTATATAAACATATTGAACAACTGCTACACTGGTATTGATTGCAATGTTGTGGTTAATTCTGCTTTTGTGTGTGGATTATTTCTTGTTTCTGTTGCCTGATGGGGGGACAAAGTCCTTTCTTTGTCTGCCGGTGCCGCACAGCGTGCAGCACCTATGCTTCTGGGCTGTGGGGTCTGCCCTGATATCCTGAAGATCCTGTCTACAATCTGACTCTCAGTGAGCCACTGGGCTGTTAAAACTGAGTCTTTGCAGGACATGCTAAACAGCTAGAGTCCTTTGATATGCAAACCCATATTCCAAGTTCCTACCTGCAGGGTTGTGGTTTCTTCTGTCTGTGTCTGAGTTGTTATGGTGGTTAGTCTGGGCTTTCTGATCCTGTATTTGAATTGCTTTGATAACATTCAACACAGAAAAAAAAAATTGTACTATTAGTGGTTCTGAAACTCACTTTTTTTATTTGTTATTTATATCTGCCCTCTCTTCCCTGTATTTGTTCTTATGTGTCTCCAAAAACAAACCAAGAAACTCAGTCAAAAAATGGAGAGAGGAACTGAAAAGACGCTTCTCCAAAGAGGAAATACAAATGGCCAACAGGCACATGAAAAACTGCTCAAGTCACTAGCAATCAGAGAAATGCAAATCAAAACCACAATGAGATACCACTTCACACCTGAATGGCCCATATTAAAAAACAAATGAACAAACAAACAAAAAACAAGCAGCTACAAGTGCTGAAGGGATGAGAGAAAGGAACACTCTTACACTGCTGGTGGGAATGTAAACTGGTCCAGCCACTATGAAAGGCAGTGTGGAGGACCCTCAGACTAATGAAAATGGAACTGCCATTCAATTCAACAATCATTCTTTTGATAATCTACCCAATGAAGACCTCAATGTAGGTCAAAAGGTATACCTTTACACAGATGGTTTTAGCAGCACTATTTATAATTGCAAGGACATGGAAGCAACCCAGATGTCGCAAAATAGACAAATGGATGAAAAAGATGTGATATATATATACACAGTGGAATATTATTCATCAAATAAAAATGACAAATTTGATGATTTTATGATAACATGGATGTACCTAGAAGAAATCATATTAACAGAAACAAAAGACAGACACCAAATGGTTTCACTAAAATATGGGACATAGGAAAAACAAACAAAAGGCCAGGAGGAAAAGTCAAAACAAGCTGAAAAACAAACTGAAGTTCACAACTTGGGGGATGGGGACAGGTGAGGGAGGGAATGATCAGTGAGGGGAGAGCCCTGGGGATTACAAAAATGTGAAATAATTATCTATATAATAAAGTATTTAATAAAAAAAATACTTCTAACTTTTTACATAAATCATCAGAATCAAAACTTGAGTATATTAACATTAACAAAATTCACTATTCTTTCTTAGATTTCCTCAGTTTTACTTACAAATTATCGTTGATACAGAATCTGAGCAAAGGATAAATAAGAGTGAACAACAGGAAAACTTATCACAGATGATTTACTTGAGAAAGGACTGAAATTTCATGAGTTAGAAAAATTAATGCAGAAGCAAGAGAAAAAGGAGTTTATCATGAGGTGAGTTTTATATAAGGAAAAATGCCTCTTACTCCCTTTTGTAGCTGGCATGTAGAAAGAAGTGTTTTACAACAGTATGTGCTATCATTGTGAAGAACATTTAAAATAATAATGGAGACTGAGGATTTTTTTTGAGACTAGGTCTCACTATTTTTGCCCATGGAACGCCAGGCTCTCGTTGCCTGGGGTACCACAGACTCAAGAAATTCCCAGCCTCAGCTTCCCAGGTAGCTGGGATTACAGGCATGCCACTATGCACAGCTATTTTTTTGGAACTAGGTCTCACTACGGGCCCCAGGCAGGACTCGAACCGTGATCCCTAGCCCCGGCTGTTTCATAGGCTGAAGCTTACAGGCACGAGCCACTGTGCCCAGCCGAGACTGAGGATTTTAAAGATATTTATATTTTCCACTCTCTGTGATTCATAGACTGGGTTTAAAAATATTAATAATAATTTCATTACTATGTTTCTGTTATAATGCTTCTTTGAATGAGCACTGGTTAACTCAGGGTCAATTTTAAAAGAGATAAAAAAGAAGACATCAAAAGTGAAATTAAGCACAAGCCATTTATTCTGAACTTGTTATAACAAGGAATTCAACCATCAATAGCACTTGGCAATAATGCAAAGCAGAAAGGGGAATAGGAAAGCTTTAGTGTAGAAAAGAGGGACGACATCTGGTGTGCTCTTGCTGGATGTGGTTGTCATGGCAGCCGGAAGCAGGTTAAATGGGCATCTTATGTGATTGGTTTAGGAAGCAAATCTAGCTTCTCTGGTGTGCTTGCTGTTGGGAGAGGGGGCAAGAAATGAGAAAAAATTGGGAGACCTTTACTAAATCCTGACTATTCTGGGTGATTGATGCAGCAGTTCTACAATTCACTCAAAAGTTCATATTGCAGATAGGATGATTGTCAATAATAAATATGGGAATGTGAAATACTTATCTTAATATAAGCTTGAACAAATTTTCCTGTAAATAAAAAGAAAAAAAATACTATTTGTTCTGACCAGAGTGGATGGAATGGGGCTTTACACAAAGGAGATGTGCAGAAGGTTCTCTGCTGTTTGTGCTTTCAAGGATAATGAGAAAGAACAATCCTTACAACCTGAGCACTATCTAAAAAGTGCTATAAAAGTAAAGATTTGGCTAACTTTAGGCATGATAATGTGTGATGCAAAAATTCCTTTGCATTAACGACATAGTAATGTTATCAAGCAAGGGAGGCTTTCTATTTTATTAAAACTCAAAGATCATTTGCTGCTTCTCCCAAACCCTAACCTCCTGCACATGAATGCCTTTCTCACATACCAGTCACCTTTATTATGCAGATTCTAGCCATGTTTTTCAGTTCCCTGTCCTAGAGATTGCAGGAAGAAAAAAAATCAGAAACTGCAGTTTACAACTTGCTAGCTTGTCTCAGTTTACCTTTGGCAGTTCCTGCAGTCTAAAGACATCCAAAATTGTAGTTCTTACCACCATTCCCAGCCCTTATTATATTTTCCAAAGGCAGAACAAGACTCTTAGAATGAAAACTAATTTATCACTAAACAAAGTGATTTTCTAATTATTTATTACAAAAGAAACATGAAAGAAAAACCCTGATTACCACAACATTGTCCAAAATCTTCAGTCTTAGTCCTATTGACCTCACCACTTGTCCAATCCTTCAGAGTTCATTAACATGTGTTCAAAGAGTAGACATCTTTTTTCGCCATGCCCCAGCTTGTCCAAGCAGGCAGTCAAAGGCATGATGCTATCTTCTCCTTGCTGTAGTATCCTCCTCACTTTAGGTAGTAGAAAGAAAGTCCGAAATACAAGAACCAGCAAAGTTTATTTTCTTCTCAGGCCTAACTTATAGCCTCTCCACCAACCTCTAAACCCAACAAATATGGCAAGCTCCAACATAAAAGTTCCAGATCTCAAAACTCTCTAGCTTTCAGCAGGCACATTCAGCTTATGCTTATTAAAAGTCATGCATTTATTAGTCCAGGTCAAAGGCCCTCATAACCTGGTCTCCATCTGACCTCATGACCTGGTCTCCATCTTTCCTTCTAAAATGGCTGAATATTGTTTTTTTTTGTTCTTAACCTGCCAAGTCTGGCATACAAAAGGCCTCTGGAGGAAGTAAGATCAAACCAGTTTTCTTTGTAATTTGCAAATCTATAGCAATAGAAGAGTAGCTTCTTATCAAATGTATGTATCAACTTATATTAATGGTACCCTGGGGGAGGGTAGGCATTTCCAGCATCAGTAATGGGTTGAGTCAAAATTTTAAGACTTCCTTTTGTGCTTAGGAGATTGTAGGGTAAATGATTGGTCAGTCTTTTTTCTCCATTAGTCTCTATAAACAGCACCTGGGGCATTTTGTAATCTAGATGATTTTGTGGCCAGTGGGTGTGTGCATGTGTAAGTGTGCACACCTGAACCTAGGAGAGAAGGGAAAAAGGGAACCAGAGGGCATGAGAAAGCACAAGAGCACACAAAGAGTGACAGAACTAGAGGAAAAAAGGGGGAGGAGGGAGAGAGGGAGGGAGGGAGGGAGGGAGGGAGATGGGGAAGAGAAAGAGCATGCACACAAAAGAGAAGGGGAGAGAGAAAAGTGTGAAGATTCCTGGGAAGCTAAAGGGCTTGCAGGCCTCCTGGCATAGCCTCCACCCAAACTTGACCCTGCCCTGCCCTGCCCTACCCTGCCCTGGTCTTCCTTGTGTAGCTGTGTAACTGCTGAACCAATAAAGAACTTTTGCAGATTGGTGCTCCTGGTGCTTGTCCCAATAATTGATGACAAGGATTGGTTACATGACAGAGATGATGATCTTTGTACTTCAGATATCTAAGATACCTTTAAAAGCAAAGAATATAATTTCATATTTTTAGCTAATAGATCTAGTAGCAGCATGAGACATTAATTGAATGAACAGTTTTTTTGTTGACAGGTATAAGAGTTAGACAATTATGAAATATTTCAGAGTAGTAATCAGATGAGGCACCAAACTATAACACACCAAAGGGGATAGAAAGGTGAGCCAACCCAGCAAGCTTTCAGAAGAAAATTTGGGAGATCTGGTAATCAAGCAGATGTGCAGAAAGTATGTGTGCATAAAAGCACCAGTTTATAATTTCTGGTAAACAACAAACAATAATTAAAAAAATAAATACAAACTAAGAATAACAGATTGTGTGTTGAGGATGGCTGGTAGAGGGATAAAAATGTGTTTACAAATTTTGCTTGATTGTTTTTTGGAGCCTTGGCAGCATCCTCTTGGAAGTGTGACTTAGTACTCAGAAAAGATACAGAAATTATATAACAGGTATTTGAATGTTGTGTCATATATTTGGAAGTCTGAGAACACAAGAGGTTTCTGAATTTATCTGTCTGATGACATTATTCAAAGTTTTCAGTAGGAATTGACTATGAGATTAACAGTAGCAAAATTATATAGTCATGGAATGAGAAAACTTTGGAAGACATAATTAAACAACCCCATGCCCTAGTTTAAAAAAAAAAAGGTAAAAGAAAAGGTTGCCATTCACACCTCTATTATCACTTTAACTGGAATCAGAATCATTTAATACTCTGGGATAGTAACTACTGCTGAGGAATAAGTGAAAACTGAGTTACATTTTAATTTTTTGAAAATAGTCTTTGTTTTCCCTCAAGTATTAAAAATATGCAGATATTCTTGTATATTCTCACTATTAGTCCCTCAATTTATGAATTAGCTTTTGCTTCTAGTATTCAAATTAGAGGTTTCCTAGCAAAAATAGCTTACTTCTAATACTGAAAGATTTATTCTACAAGCATACTTCAAAAGTGAGATTTTGAAAATGCTTCACAAGAATCTTAGCAATAGAATCTTTCTGAGATTGCCTCAGGTAAATGCATAATAATTGAATAATAACTTGTCTGCTTGCAAATGAAAGATACATCATTTTTAATACCTTACCTGTGCCTGATAAAAATCTGTAGTTATTTCATTTTCTAAGCATTCTAATTATCATCAGGGGGAAAAAGCCAAGAGAAGCAAAAGCATTAATATGCATCTTTTTTTTTTTTCTTCTTCGGATACAAAGGCAAACTGCCATAACAGCAGCTAGTAATGTCCTTCTCACTTTTACATTAATGACCAGCAATGTAAATGCCTGAGGCATTGCCATCAGGTTTTGATAGCTCTGAAAGTCACCACTAAAACTTCACAATGGAAGAAATGGCTTTGCTCCGTAAAGATTAGTGATGCTATCTAAGATAATGCCACAGGTACAGTCAGTAGCTTTCTCCAATCTGGGTGAATTTTCAAAGAACCTTTCTCTTGGGATGCTCATGAATTCAGCTTCACTGTGGAACAATCTTGAAAAGAAGAAGTTTAATACAGTGTTATGATTATAATATGAAATCAAGCCTAAGTATATTTTGAACAGAATCGAATAGCATAGGGAAGGGAAGTTTCATGTGATAAACTAAATTTAGGACATTACAGTTTCAATTTAGGGACTGCATTCTTCCAAGGGAGAAATTAAAACATTTGTTAAAGAATGTAATTTTTTGAAATCACACTTTTGAAATAAATGGCTGCCCTTAAAATAGAAGATCTAGTTACACACTTAAAACTATAGATCATAAACATTGAGTGTAACTGGATCTATAAAAATATAGAGAATAACCAGAAGAAATGAAATAATATTTAGGAAGTGTGACAAGATTCCAAATGGACATTCTTAAAGACTAAAATAAATGTGGATTATTATTAGAGTGGTTTTAGGGAAGGAAACAATAAATATTTAAATGCTGCCTTGGTCCTCTTTAACTAAGTACTTTCCTATTATCTATTGGGACTTTTGGGACATCCAAAAAGCCAATAAACTGTTGGACCAATGGGGCACAGCTTTTACTTTTATTAATGATACAGGCAACTTTGATCCTCTCAATCTTAAATCTGACTTTTGGAATCTGTAGCACCAATATGAAGCAAAACACACATCTGTGTGGTATCTTTGGAACCAGGTATCATATCACATCAAAGAAATTGAGAAAATTTACAGTGAGAGAGTAAGGAGACAGGGACACCTTAGACTCAGATCATTCCAAGAACATGGATGCCTCATTATTCTATTCAGTAAATATTTATTAAATTTTCAAGTGTCAAGTACTATATTAGTCACAGGTATTACAACAGTAGAAAACAAAAGCAACATAAAAATAACTCCAATGAAGCTTACAGAGATAGTAAAAGAGGGAAGGGAATCATACCTACAGTTACAAAAAGCAATAGAGTACAGTTAATTAGACATCTATAGTCTGAGAAGATTGGATGAGGGCATTCATTTCTGGCTTTATGGCTAATTTGGTTTACTAAATTATCCATTTACTAAATTAGCCATAGTCTCAATTATGTTTTAAAATAAGTTATATATAACTATTATATATATATATATATATGGATGTTTTAAAGGGGTAAAAAACAAGAAAAGATTCTGATAAACCCAAAACAGCGAAAGGTTGAAAGGTAAGAAAAGCAAACAGTCTTTCATATTGAAGATATTTGCCAAACTCAGTGAATATGAGCTTTGGTTTTCCATTACCTCACAGGACATGTGGTAGTGGGGAAAGTTGAATATGCACAACTGGAAAGGTAACTGACATCATGCTGACATTCCAAATACTTAATTCAAAGAGCAACAAAAATAATCCATCCATACCTCAGAGAGTCCAAGGCAAAGGGAAAAATCTCTCTGGGGAGTTGTAGCCATAGTCAGGCATTCTTGTGGACTTGAAAGCCAAATACATGCTACCTGAATGAACTGGAAAGAAACTAAAATTGGGCCAGTAACTTGTGGTAAAGCAGTCCCTAATAATGTAGTGCCCCAGAAAATTAGCCGAAGGAAATCCTCTCATAAAGAATACAGTGAATTTTACCTTGAAGATCTTGCAAAGTTATAGTATCAAGAATTGTGACTGCAGTCAAATACTACAGAATGATGTTTTCTTGGCATTGCAGAGTCAAAAAGCAAAATAATTATTTGATATGCTTTTAATACAAAAGAACATGTAAAAATTAGGAGGCTATATAAAGTTACTATAAAGTTACTATAAATAATTTTTTTAATTTTAATTTTTGTATATTTTACAATATATGATTGTATAACTTCTAATCCCCATGGGAATACCCCCCCACACACACACCACATCTCCCCTGGTCTCTTTGCTTACTTTCTTTTTGCTGTTTGTCCTTGTTTAGTCCTTTAGTCTTTTCTTTTCTTTTCTTTTTTTTTCCTTTGATCCATTTCCTCGTCCTTGATGATGGTGCAATTTCCCCGGACTTCGTATAACGTGCTGTTTATCATTCCTGTACTGCTTTTGGAGCACCTTTGGTCTTGGTGGGTCTCATCTCCGCAGTTTGTGCCTCGTTTTGTTGCTCCTTCATTCATGCTTCAGGTCTTTGGCTTTGGGGGGATGATTCCGCCTTATATTTTGGAAGAGCAGATCCTCGAAGGGACATCCATCAACTGATGGTAGGTCTCCTCTCTTGGGGCTTTGCTGTGGGGCCACTGCCATTAGAGAAGCTTCTTTTTTTTTTTTTTTTTT
>PVHY01005098.1:0-86337 GCA_004024945.1 Uropsilus gracilis
AAAGAAAGAAAGAAAGAAAGAAAGAAAGAAAGAAAGAAAGAAAGAAAGAAAGAAAGAAAGAAAGAAAGAAATGCACACAGCCCAAGGTAGCACATGGGCGTCACCAGCATGTCCTCCAGGCCCTCCCAACTGCAGCAGGAACAAGACAGAAAAGGTATTGGAGTTGGGCCTTCAGTGTTTGAAGTTGTTCCCTTTGCCTTGAAGCACAGGTCAGAGGGAGTTGCAAGGTTCTGAGGGACCACGTGGGGCACTATGGGGCGTTGCATTATCTGAAGCTTTCACACCCGTGCAGGAAATGAGCAGAAGTCCATGTCCTGCACAGTAACAGGACTTAGAGGGAAGTGGCAGAGAGCCAAAGAGTGGCTCATCACAGCAAAGGGCAGAGATGGCCAGGTCTATCCTTGAAGGACCGGTTGCTGGCTCCAGTTCTTTTCTCCATCCCAAAAGCCACATCAGCCAAGCCAATAGCAAAATTAGGGGAGAACAGTATGCTGTGAGCTTAGCGCTTACCCCAGTGGACCAACCCACAAGGCTTGACCTGCAGCTATAGATGCTCTTATTAGGTGGGGATCACCCAAAAGACACATCCAGGTAATGAGAAGACAACTATGAAGCACATAATGTGAGCACCCTTGACCTTTTGCTTGGCAGGGAAGGGAAAGTTGGATGATCTCAGGTCTCCCAGTATTGTGTATAGAAAGGAGGCTGCCTCTAGTAACCAGGGCAAAATCCTGGTACTAAATTACTGATTGTCAGAAAGGAATTGATTGCTTGGCCTTCATTGTAGTGCTTGTGTTGTGTCTTATATGTGAGGCATCATGAGCTTCTAAGGGATACCATAGGAGGGAGGCCTCATCTGTGTCATTCCACCAACCTATCACCTCTTGGCAAAGTCATATCCCAGTGGGAGCCCCCATTTCCTCCATTCCCAAATGCTCATAGAGCTGGTTACATCATGTTCATTTGGGGAAAATGCTGTCTATTTAGTCAAGATACTTCCAATTTCAAACAAATGCAATTCATGTTGAGTTACCTCTGAGTAAAGAGAGAGAAATTATTTGTTGGTGGAGACAATGTAAGATATGCTGCAAAAAGGAGGTAGAAGCATCCAGGAGACTGACCTAAAAGCATTCCAAGGATTTTTCAGATGCTATGGGACTTAGAGATGCCTATAGCTCTAAATTAATAACACCTCTGAAGTGACACCGTGACAATGATCCCAAAGTTTGCATTAAAATTTTACATGAACATACAGGTTATATTTCTTGAAAGCATCTTAATATCTAAGAAGATCACTGGTCAGGGTTATTCCCTTTCTTAACCTCTCAACGAGAATGCTAGCCTGGGATTAAGAGGGGAAGTGTCAATATGACATTCTGAGTCGATGGACCATGGATGTGTGAATGCATGAACAGAGGGCAATTGGGAGACTGATACCCACAGAAGGAAGCAGACTTTGCCCAGTTCCATGGCAA
Source organism: Uropsilus gracilis (assembly GCA_004024945.1). Taxonomy (NCBI): domain Eukaryota; kingdom Metazoa; phylum Chordata; class Mammalia; order Eulipotyphla; family Talpidae; genus Uropsilus; species Uropsilus gracilis. The sequence goes on from PVHY01005098.1 coordinate 1,476, forward strand.
CAATTAATTTACAATAATTGGTCTTGCACTTTTCCAAAGAGGAAATACAAATGGCCAAAAGGCACATGAAAAATTGCTCAACATCACTAGCAATAAGGGAAATGCAAATCAAAATCACAATGAGATACCACCTTACACCAGTAAGAATGGCCCACAACAAGTGCTAGCAAGGATGTGGAGAGAAAGGAACACTCTTACACTGATTGTGGAATGTAAACTAGTCCAACCACTATGGAAAGCTGTGTGAAGGACCCTCAAACTAATGAAAATGGGACTACCATTTGGCCCAGCAATTGCTCTTCTGGGAATCTACCCAAAGGAAACCTCAATGCTTGTACAAATGGACACCTGTACTCGGATGTTTATGGCTGCACTATTTATAATTACAAGGACATGGAAGCAACCCAAATGTTCCAAAACAAACGAATGGATGAAAAGATGTAATATATATACACAGTGGAATATTGCTCATCAATTAAAAATGACAAATTTGGTGATTTTATGATAACATGGATGTACTTAGAAGAAATCATATTAGCAAAAACAAGTCAAAAAGAAAAATACAGAAACCAAACATTTTCACTAATATATGGGATATAGGGAAAAAATAAACAAAGGCCATGAGGAAAAGTCAAAGCAAGCTAAGCACCAAACTGAAGCACATAACTTTGGACCGGGGGCGGGGGGGAGGGGGGAGTGGTAATGGTGGGGAGGGTGGGGGGGTGAATCCCTGGGATTACAATGATGTGAAATTTATATATAAATAAATAAACAGATAAACAGATCAATAAATAAATAAATAAATAATTGGTCTTGAATTGAAGTATGTACTGAGCAATAGCTAGAGGAGCTACTGAAAAGATACACAGGAAAGATAAAGTGATAAGCAATACACCCCATGCACTCCGAGTCTAGTCAAAAAGAACTCAATAAGCTATATGCATATCTATATATTTACATATATAGATATATTACATATGTACATATCTATCTATTTACAACTATGCAAGTACCATGAAGGAAAGTCATGCTTGACAATGAAACCATAAGGCAATCTCACCTAGCATGAGATGTTAAGGAAACCTTTCCTGAGAAAAAAAATCTTTAAACTGATACCTGGCAGATAAGGAGAGGTTTGTGGCTGGGGGGCGATGGTGGGGGGAGGATTCTAAGTAGAGAAGACAGCATGTGGGAGATCTGAGTGGTGAAGGTGCCTATCAAATTAAAATGTTTCAGGAAAGACCAGTAAATAGAGGCTTCATAGGGCAATACATGGGCACAGGGGTAGCTTAAGCCAGATTACACAGACACCCATAGTTCTAATTTCAGGATTCACTTTAAAATCTTTATAGGATTTTAAGCAAGACAATAACTGGATCATATTGTTTTCAAGGGTGACCTCGTGGCGCAATGGTAGCGCGTCTGACTCCATATTGTTTTCAAGGGAGTATGAGGAATCCTTGATGGGATGAAGCAGTTCTACAACTCAACTCTGGTGGCTACATGTGATAAGGATGCATTCAACTGGGTGTGTGCATGTGCATGCATGTGTACATATAAAGCCAACACAGTGTTTAAGCCTATGATTGTTCATCAATGTGAATTGCCTGTTTTTATAGCATATTATTATACAAAGGCTAATAATGGAGGAAAACTGGGTGAAGAGGTATGAGAATACCCCATATTCTGTACCTTTCTATGCAGCTATAGCTATTTCAAAATAAAAACTTTAAATATATATAATATATATATTTAAAAATATATATATATATATTTTTTAGGAAGGAAAAATCCATAAAATTTTAAGTCATGGAAAAGAAAGAATGGGGAGGAAGGAAAACAGAGCTGTTATCTTAGGAAATCAACTGCAGACAGAATGTAACACTAACATTTGTGGAGAAATGAGTTAGGAGGCTGATGCAGCTAAAGGAGAGAGACAAGTATGATCACACTAACTTGAAGACCTGAAAAACAATAAAGATATAACTGACAGAACTTGACCATTGTTTGATTGTTGAGTGTATGGGAGGGATATGAGAAACATTCCCAAAATGCTGACCTAAGAAAGCATGTGGGCTGCAGTGAAAGTTACTCAGATAAGGAAGACTCTAGCAAGAACAAAGGACCAAATGGAGGAAAGAAAGTATTGACTGTTTTGCACATGTTGAATTTGGGAAATCTCTGAGACTTCTGGTGGAAATGTCAAGTCAATAGTCAAATATCATGGGTTTAGAGCTCAAAAGAAAAGTATGCACTAAACCTATAAATTTAGGAGTTTTTGCTGACTAGGTGGTCATTGACACTATGAGAATTAATGATATTATCTAAGAAAAGGGAAATAAAGAGAAAGGGGAAGGAGAGAAAAGAAAGAAAAAGATCTAAGACTGAGCTTTGAGGAGCTCAACTATAAAGGTCAAAAGAACCAGAGGACAACTAGAGAGGTAAGATGCAAATTTGGCATCTTGTATCCATCACAGCAAGCAAAGAAGAGATTTCAGGGAGAGAGATGGTCAGTTCTGTTGACTGCCACTTGTTCTTGAGTTTGTCATTGCTCAATAAAGGCTGAGTGAGAGAGTGTTGATATATCAGTGTAAAAGCTATCCTACTAATAATAACACTCTGCAATAGTGCCATCTTCCTAGGAAGGTCAGCATATTCCGGTATATGATGTGGAACCAGCAGCCATGTGAGCATCTGAAGCAGCCTGTATTAGTGAGGATGGGAGTTGGATAGAGCACTTCATGGGTCCAACAATACTCCCCAAATATTTACAAAAAACCAATCTTATGACCAAGTTCTCTCTGACCACTGTGTTGAGCTCTGAAGATATTTTTGGGGTTGCACTGGATCAATGAACGGTAGCAAGGACATTTTGAGAACTCCTGTTGGAAGTCTCTGAAAAAATCCCATAGGCTTTTCTTGTGTTTCTGTCTTGAGAAAGTCATCAGCCTCCTCCAAAGACCCTCATAACCAAAAGAAAGGAATAAAGTTGACATAACCTCCCCAACCTCACCTACTTTCCAGCTAAGATCAGGACTAGGAGGACCCTCAATGCTGGTTTTAGAACTCCTCCTCAGAACTCAAGACATCATTTAAGTGTGCAAGGAAAGTCCAGGGTGGAACTTCTCAAACTGGGAGGGTGAGGCATGAAAGTTTGTAACCCAACCAACCATTAGCAGGTTGCAAAAGCTAGACCCAGAACAAAATCCTCCTGCTGTAACACCATAATAGGTTGACCCTGATGTCTCTCTCCAAAAGATGAAAAATTATGTGCAGATACTACTATAATAATCAGACTTCTTATCTACCATGGAAATGACTTAACTAATGTACACAGTTGGACAGAAGGAATATTTTTAAGGAAAATGATAAAACCTTTTTCTAAACTTGATAGCCAGAATTCCTTAGTTTTTCCCAGAACTAATTCCTTAGTTTGCACAGATAAGAAAATAGTGGACCCAGTTCCAGGGCAGTTGGAAAAAAGAGGTACAAGATTATAAAGACATTTATTCATGGTCACTCACCACTTAAAGATTCTTTATCTCTTTTATAAAGTTAATCATCATCATCTAATATACTTGCCTGGAAATTAGATTGTTCCTATCTCCCACTTTTCTTAAGGCAAGGAATACCTGTTTGCTGTTTAAATAGCCCAGTGCAGTAGAGGGAAATGATCCTTCCTAGGCCCCACTCCCTAGTAAGATGATTCAGCAGTGTTTTTATAAGATTCCTATGATCAAGATGAATTTACAAAGTAAGACCATGTGCAGGATTTATCCCATCCATAATCATTAAAAGCCAAGTCCTTCCTGGATCTTTCTTCAGATTTATTCTATCAAGAAGGCTGAGTCAATGTGCCAACTTGTTTAGTTGGTCTGGCAGTCAACTGAGTATGAAGAAACACTCCCAATTGAGTCCTAATCCTTCTAAAATTGACCTCAGTCATCCTTAAAAGTTGAAACAGGAAATGAAACCCAGACCACCATGTGCAGGAGATCCAATTTCTGGATGGGACTTTCAGACAATAGGAATTTGGTTCAGGGTGCTTTTCCAGCAGATAGGAAAAACAGGGGAGGTGGTGTGGGGTGATGGGTGTGTCTCCAGAAGGAAGCTAGTCCATGAGACTGGTGTGGATGATACTATAGTCTCCTGTGTGCAATGAAAAAGAGAAGGTAGGTTCTGAAAACAATGATTGCCTCTCACTCCTCAAATGGCACTTCTCTCATGTCTTTATAGAACACGTGTGTAGAGAGGGTAAGAATGTTCCAGGGACAGCAATTGAAATCCTATTTGAATGAGTAGACACAAAGATAAATATTTAAGTAAAATCAGGGCTGGTGTCCTGTTCATAGCTGTCCACTTCTACACATGTTCACACACAACTGCCCATCCACAAGGACATTTCCAAGCTTTTAGGGAAGAAAACATTTAAATATACCATGTTGGTTCAGCTGACATTAGGGGCTGACTTCCGTCACTAAGCAGTGCTACTCTAGATATTTAACAGAGTGAGAGAATCACAGTTTATTCCTTACAACCCTGGGCAAAAAAAATAAAATAAAATAAAGTATGCTGTGACATGTGTCTCTTACATTATGATCCTTATTAAAAGAGTTTTTTATTTCATTATTGCCAATATTTAATTTGGACTGGGCTAAGCCACATCACTGATTAAATTAGAGCTTCAGGAAAAGAACCACATTGTCTTGGTAGGTATGTGCTAAAAACATAAATAAAACAGATACAGAGAATTATAGAACTAGCATGGTCTATTATCTATTCATTGTGAAATTATAAACACCTAATCATATTTTATTACCTTATTTATCAACAGTGATCTCTTTAAAAATTAATTTCTCAGGAAACAACAATCTAAACACACATGATTCGCAGGCAAGAGAGTGCAAAACTCACATTGCCCCCCTTGGTCTCATGTCTTGTTTAAAGAAATTATATTATAAAAATTACACAGAACCAATTCCAATCTGAAATAGCACCCAACCAAGCTTACATGGGCGTTCACTAGAAAATAATCTCTAACAGTTTTCTGTATTCATACACACATGGCATTTCTAATATTTACATATTGTAAAAAATATAGAAACTGTAGGTAAAGAATTCATGCAAAGCATAGTTAAATCTGAATCATCTCTGCTGAAGAATAATTTGAGGGGAAAAATGTTGCTATATTACTTTGGAAAGTCATACCATTTCGTTGCATTCATGTCTTTTCTCTCTCTCTCTCTCTCTCTCTCTCTCTCACACACACACACATCAGGTGAAACTCATTATACTTAACTCATTATACTTAATCTTTAAAGCAGTGAACCAATTCTGAACAATCTAGAATTCAACCTCTGTTCACATATATTATAACTATATTAACCAGACTCTGCTTCTTCATGTGGATTATTTCTCAAGCCCTGATTCATAAACCTTCTGCAAAGGCCCAAAGGTTCACCTCTGATCTACTCCAGATGTTACTTCCAAAGCTAATGCACCTGCAGATCAATTACACAGTGACACTCTGGAGGCATCTGTGTGGCTCCCTTTTTCCCTATCATTTTGAATGTACTTCAATGAGAACAAAGGAAAGAAAGAGAATGGAAAGGATAAAGACCAAGCAAACAAAAACACATTAAAAATAAATGATGGTGTGAGCCATAGCTGCCTAGTTCACAGAAGTGAGCAAAAATACAACTGTGCAGCACATTCAATGGTTTTTACAGTCTGTTTATCCTCCCCAAAGCTATCAAATTCAAGGGTACCCAGACAAATGTGGGAGGCAAACCACAGAGATTGCTGTGCTGACCATGATCATCTGCCATACAGAGCATACTCATTCAAAAGTATTTAGGGCACTTTTAATTGAGCTAAATAGCTAAGGGCTCATGATGCCATTTTTAAATGATCCCAGAAACTCCCCACGTTTTCATGGTCAAATATGGTTCAAGGTAGAACCACCTGGAAATGCACACCCATCCGTAAACCCAAGTGTAGTATGGCTAAATGATGGCAGATAATGCCATGGGACAGCCTTGACATAGATTTGTATAACTTAACCTGACTGGCCCAGGTTGGGGCGAAGGCACAGTACTAGAAAAATGTCAAGAATCATAGCTAATAATCCCTGAGTCAGGGGTAACATTCATTTACTTATCCCTTCAATGTATTTGTTGAATCATGAACACATGTAGGAGGCTTTCTATAGGCAGTGGGGATACAACAGTGAGAAAAATCAAACCTTGCCGCATAGACCAAGGACCACAATTTGAGAAAGACTGTGGCATCTAATTCCTTTGATCAACTCACTTTTTCTCTCTGGGCATTAGTTTCCTGATGTATTAATGAGAGAACAGTAATCTCCTAACCAGGAAGCTGTGACTCCATCTCTACCACCCATGAGCAATGTTTTTAAAGAGAGTATTGATCATAAATTCCCATATGCTTGGGAGATAAACAAACTTACTTAAATGGACCAACTAAAATGGAAAGTGAAAAGAACTAAAAAAGAAATTAAAATAACAAGCTCTGCTAGAATTCTTGTCAACTTTTTCATGTTGATCAGCCTAGTCTTAGTCCAATGTCAACACCAAATCGTGGCTATGATGGCAAGTGAAAAAAAAAATCTAGAATCCTAAGTCACATCTCATCAAGCACCCATACCCCAACAATAAGTTTTACAGATTTACAGATGGGTTGTCAATGAATCTGCAGGCAGATGGGTCCTGAGTGAGGTTTCACTCACAAGGAATATTAAATCTAGATCAAGATGGTCATGTGACAGCAAACAGATATTGCCAGGCAGGAAATGGAAGATGAGAGCCATAAATATGAGCAACTTGGATGGAGTCTTCTTTTAATCTTCTGCTGAAATTGTAGATTCAAGGTAAGATCTGCCAAAAAATGTACACAGAGCAGCTGGTAGAGGCGCCGCTGAAAATGGTCCAGACCCCAACATCATACAACCTCAGATGTGAACTCTAACACTGGTTGCACATTACAATCTAAATATCAGGACCATCCAGCCTTGGACCTAGCTAAAAGGCTCTGGATTTTCTTCAGGGAAGTGAATTTGAAGAAGAAATTATTGGATTAGATTATTATAGGGTTAGAGGACCTATAATATCTGTGCTTCCTTCAGACTTGAATGTGGTCCAGAACTATTTTGTGATGTAATTGATGGGCAGCTGATGGCAAAGAACAGTGATTAGTCCACTTGATTGCCTGTGACACCAAAACCGCTGATCTTCCATGAATTAGCAGAAGCACTCATGGGTGGTCTAACTTCTTGGGTTGTCTGGGCTCCTTGGAGATGGTGTTTCCATTTTTTTCTTTCAAAAATACTTTAAGGTTGTGCTAGGTGAAAAGAAAAAGTACACTTTTTCACTTTTCTCTCCTTTTCTATTTGAAACTAGAAAGCAATAACAAAAGGACTGAGAAGCAGGGGTCTGCAACAGGCCATGACACTCAGATACTTTGCTTTATAGTTTATTTTTTAAAAGACAACAATACAACACAATAAGCTACAGTAGAGGAATGAATAAAGAACTTATAGATGTAGAAGCAATAAATATTAAGGGGGGTGCTTGGGGAAAATCACATTTGACCTGGGCCTGGAAAGAAAAATAGCATTTTCTAAGTGAAAAAAAAAAGTGTTGGGGAGACAAAAAGAAGAGGAAATAACAGGAAATTTAAGGCAAAGCAAGGAGAGAAGGGGGAAGGAAAAGTGAAAGAAGGTGATGCTGGAAAGGACAGGAGGAAGATTATGGAGGGCCTTCTGTGTGGGTATAAAGGTTTTATTTCAAGTCTCTAGGCAATGAGGACTCCTCAGGATTTTTTGTGCAGAAAAAATGACTGGCTATACCTATGCTTTAGAGACTCTGGGAGGAAAGTAGAGGATAGATACAGCAGAGGGCAGGGTAACCAGTACAGTATCCATTTACTCAATGAATTTTCATTGAGCACTTATGATCGTACTGTAATAGCTGCTAAGCAGTAAATAAAAGACAAAAGCTCCTTGTGGAGCTTATTTTCTAGTGGGGGCGCTAGTCCAGGATCAGCCCATTACAGTGGCAATAAACATGGGAAACACTTGAGAGGTATAACTGGTCGACAGGACCTGACATCTGCCTGTGAGTAAGAGACAAGAGTCAAGCACTAACACTAAGGTTCTCAGTTGGGCCACAAAGCACATGCTAACACTGTCAGCTGAGATGGGAACTAGGAGCCTGCAGAAAATAAATACTATTTTCACACAATGTATTTGTGTGCAGCTAAGCCATTCTGAATAGAGGAGTCAGTGAGAAAACATAGCTCTATATTCAGGAGAGAGGGCCAAGCTGATTTGGAATCATCCACAGGTGGCAAGTGAAGCTTGGAACTTAGTGAGATACTCGGGGAAAGACCAGAGCGAAAATTCAAAGGACCACTTTGGCAGTAGGAAGAAAGAGCAACCATTGAAATGAAAGGGGTTCAACGAGATATCAGTGAGGAAGACTAACATTGTGGTCACAAAATGTGAGTGTCCTTCATCTTCCTGGTGTCCAAAGAGGAAGGAATAGCTACCACCATCAAGCAGTCTCCAAGACTAGTCTCTCCATGCCTCTCTAGATAACTCACTGGTTTCAACATGGTAGAGGGTAGAATTCATGTGCAGATCTTATTACAATATGCTTTGCCTTTCACAGGTTGTGCCAATCATACTGAAGCTTAGAAGCATCTTACAAAACATCTAGGAATATTACCTTTATCTGATTCCATTCATTGGTAGTGGGGGTTATTTGTTTGTTTCTTTTTGGGGAAATAGGTTGATTCCATGGCTAAAGCCAGCCCCTACCAGCATCAGTGTCCATCCTTGCTCCAGGAGATGCACTGAGCCTCTGGAAGCCTGTTCTTTCTCACATTGGATTCAAATTCTCCTATGCCAGATAATGGAGCCTAACCTGCAGATTTTAGAGGAAGGTTTTCCTCATCCAGTTCAAGTCTGGTCAGCTGGCCCTGAAAAGTCTCTAGGAATTCCCAGTCCAAGAGTAACATCAGCACCAAAAGTAGAACAGCATTGTTGGTCAAACTTAAGGAGTGGTGAGGATGGAAATGATCACCAGGCAGCAACATTGGTGATTGCTATGCTGTTTTAAAAGGTCTACAAGCTCTTTGTCCTCCTGTTTTCAAGGGGTAGAGATTATTGCCCAACCTTGAACATAGGATGGACATACTGACCATCTTTTAACAAATATAGTAGAAAGGATGTGATGCTACACAACTTTGGAAACTAAGTTATAAAAAGGCTTTCAGGTTTCCATTTTGATTGCACATTCTCTCATTTCCTCTGTTTCTACACACTGTAAAGGAAACCAGCTCCTGTGCTATGAGCTGTCCTCTGCTAAGACCCACATGGCTAAGGACTGAGAGTGCCTTCTGGCCAACAGCCTGAAAGGATCTGAGGCCTCATACGTCAGCAACATATGAAGGAATTTAAGAGTAACACTTTCATCCAAGCATTGTATTGACTGCAGGGCCAAGACCTTGACTACCACCTCCTGAAAGAACATGTACCAAAACCACCCTGCTAAGCCTTTCACAGATTCTAGACCACCAGAAACTGAGATAATGAACGTTTGTTGTTGAGTTTGAGTATAATTTGTTATACAATCATAGATAACTAATACAGAGGCACAGTCAGAGGTGATGGAAAGGCTCTGGAAAACCAAATATTTCACAAAAGTTCTGCTTAGTCAGAATGTAACTATGATGAACACCAGCATTAATATGAACAATGAAGGGTAGAAGTGAGAATTGAGATTTTACCTCATTTCTTCTCCACAAAGGGCTATTATTCCTTAAGTGCATCTTTTTAAAAATAGTTCATAGTGGGAATGAAATAGCTTAAATTACAATGTGGAGATAACTAAAAAGGAGAGAATAAGTGTAAAACTTCACAATGCAATAACAAGTATCCAAAGTTTCCCTGGTCCAAACCATCAGCACAGTGTAAGCTAGGATGAACCCTTTTCACCAAAAACACTGTCTTATCCTCTATTTCCCTCTCACTCTTACCTTAACCTTTCTTCCTTCTTGGGACTATTTCCTACCTCCAACAAGCTTTCTGTTAAGTTTCCCTGTAACAAATCCCCCATATGAGAAACTCCTGGAAATTAAGCAATATGATATGAACAGAGTGAAAACCTATAGCCCAACTTTTGGCCTGCAAAAAAAGTACTGCTTGGATATACTAATGATAATTATTCATAGTCATAAGCTTCTCTAGTAAGCATTTTTACATTGACTGGTCTCAGTTGATTCCTTACAACCATCCTGTGAGGTGGGATAGAGATGTTTCTGATATATAAATGAGGAAACTGAGGCTCAGAATAGCTCAGACAGTCAGCTAATAGTGAAACCAAGGCTAGAATTCATGTCTTCACATTATAGTCCTTTGGACTTTCTTCTTCACCCCATGATCTCTCACTACCTCAGTTCCATGATGGTTAACCCAAATGCAGGGGGTTCAACTTCAGTTTCACTCCTTATTGTGAAGTGGTTAAATATAACATCCCCCCCCCCCTTTAGTCACAAGAACTTTCCTAAGGCACAATAATAGAAGTCACTGAATTTCTCAGTGCCTGTTTCCTCAATTTGTTCCATACAGAGGTAGACCAGCTGTCCCCTGTGGCCTTGGGAGGCTTCAACCTTCCATGCCTCTAGCAAAATTTCTCAGGAAACAGGGCTTACTCACATGAGGCAAGGCATCAAGTCCTCACCATCTGCCTGTGACTAATTCTTGAAACCCCTGGGGAAGAATCACCCAGGAGTAAGCCAGTCTAGCCCACACAAAGGGGCCCTGGAGGTTGTTGGAAGTATGTCAACAACTTATGGAGGCATTTTTGGGCTTTAGTTCTTAAGCATCTCAAAAGACACCCTTGACTTCATTAGCCACAGCTCCTCTGCCAGAAACTAGAGTGGAGAGATGTCATTCCTCTCTCCCCACCTCAAAATCACGCTCAACCTTTCTGGGCCACGAGACCAAATTCTCCCTAGGGATATCCTAAATGGACTGTCTAACACCAGCTCTCCCTGTGAAGGCTGTGAGAAGAGTACAAGAACTTCTGGTTCCCAAATCCCATTCCACATCAGCCCAGACACCTCCACAACATTGTCAGTCAAGGAAGGACAGACAGGTTTCTGATTCACTTCAATTAGGAGAGAAACAGCCGGGCACAGTGGCTCATGCTTGTAAGCTTCAGCTTATGAAGCAGCCGGGGCTAGGGATCACGGTTCGAGTCCTGCCTGGGGCCTGTAGCGAGACCTAGTTTCAAAAAAAATAGCTGGGTGTGGTGGTGCACGCCTGTAATCCCAGCTACCTGGGAAGCTGAAGCTGGGGATTGCTTGAGTCTGTGGTACCCCGGGCAATGAGGAGAGAAACAAAAGCAGACAGAAAAGGCTCCCCTCACAAACACCAGACTTACTTCAGTAGAGGTGCCAACACCCTACTACCTACCTTGATGCCCTAACAAGTTCACTATTTCCTCTTAATCCTTTCCCCTCTTCCACTCCTCACCCTCTAATTTCCCCCCAGTTACTGATTCAGTTTCCAAACTGTAATGGTGGGAGAATAGAAAATGAGAATGATGATGGTGACAGCCAGCTTTCTCTGAAGCTTCTAATCCAAGCTCCTTGAAACCCTGAGGTCCCTGATGTCCTTCAACACCCTCAACAAGAACAAAACAAAAATCACTCTGAACCAACACTGCCTAAGAGAAATATCCTTGAGTTTCAAGGGAGCCCATCATCATCTTGCCCTTATTAACTCAACATTTGCTTTCAGTCCCCAACATAAAGCCTGCACTCATCCTGCAAGTCAGGTCACTCAATCTCCTAGTAGATCATTTCCACCAGCCAAGTTCTCACTAAGTTAATCTGATTTTTCCTTACAATCAAGCAAATGTTTACCCTACAAATTTATGAATGAGAATTGATCTCAGTATTTACTTAGAAAGCCAGAGGAGCTGATTTTACATGGGTTTTGTTTTTTCCCCTCTGGTAAATTAGGGAGCTGAGATAGCACAAGAGAAAGCAAATCAATGGCTATTTCCAGTTACCAGCATCTGTCTTCAGATTTAATAGAAATGATGCCCTAAGACACATAGTCTATTCAGTCTACCTAGTACAAAAATACCCATCGATATTAGAGTAATGCAGAAGGGGAGTCTTTCATGAAACTTTGTAAATATAGGAACCTCACAATTGTTCTGGCTAAGTACTGAGCAATTCCATTCCATAGCCAAGGAAATGAAGGCACTGGGTGTTTCTGAAATGTCTCTGCCTTACCTGAGGAATAGGTGAGTATAGGTGTATAAGAAGACACCACCAGAAATCTGACCTAACTTCCAGGATAGCTAAATAAGTGCTATTTTTCCACCCAATACTCATGACAGACATCATTAATCAATTCAATAGTCTCACCCAATCCTCACAATGAGACTTTAAGCACCTTCTCAATACAGCACTCCAAGTAGCCATAACCGGTCAGTGAGTTTGCATGTAAGAGACCCAGTTGCTAGCTCTGCATCAGAAGGTATGATTAAGCTCAGGTCAAAAAACTCATGTGCAAATTAAGGACTCAAACTTTATGCAGGTCTCTCATCAAATATTTAACTCCTGCTCTCCTTTCTATGAACCAGACCCCTACCAAAACAAGCAGTTATGGAAAATAATCAGTGATCTTCTGTGGTTGGACTAACAGAATTCCTATAGTCATGTATTTCTTTTATGATAGAAATAATCTGAAAGACTTTAAAAAAAAGAGATTTTTTAAAGAATGGCTATGCATTAATTCTGCAGTGTCAGCCCGCCCCTTCTTAAGTAACCCCTATGTACCTCCATGCCCTTGGAGGGAAGTAAGCTCCTTAGCATACAAGCTCCTTTGCTGTCTGGATGGACAGCAATGCTTTGTTTAGCTTCATCTTCTTTCACAAGCACTGACCTAACCACTACACACTAGGCAACAGTCACACAGAAAAGTACTTGCAATCTTGGCAAATGAAATGGGCACTTTACACTTTTGCACACAAAGCGCTCTCTCTCCCACCATTCAGCTCCATTCACAGCCAGACCTATCAAGGAGGTTATCAACACTCTGGCTGCGTAACATGGAGCCCATGGACCAGCAGCATGAATATCACCTGCAAGCTGGTTAGAAACGTCCACCCCAGACCTATGGAACCTAAATCTTTGTGAACCCAAATCTGCATTTTAACAAGATTCTGGGTGATTCATGTACACGGTGAATTTTACGATGCATCGGACTAACTCCACTCTCTTCTGAGAGTGTCAATCTTCATTCTCTCTAATCTCACTTGCTTCCCCACCTCTCCACTAAAATAACTCCCATCAAATGAGTGAATCCATCAATTCACATGTGAATAAAAGAATCAGTAAAATACTAGTTGTGCCTTTTTTCTGTCCTGAACCTTTTAGACAACCTTTGAATCCTGCCCAAATGGTCCCACTTTTGTAAAATTTTTCTAATGTAGACAAAATAACCATAGTGCTGAGAAGCTGGGAAAATGGTCTGACTCCACACCAGGGTATATACTCAGCACCCATGTGGTCACCTGCATATCCCAAGGATGTCCATGTCCTCTCACTGAAGGTCCTGGCAGCCAGGTCAAGGGTAGAACTTCATGGCTGAGACCAGGATGACAAGTCCAATGTGGCTTTGTGAACAAGACCCCAAATGGGCTGATACAAATTATGTTCCCTGTTCAGTGTCTCAATTCCCATGAAGCCCTTTCTCCATTCTCTCTCTTCACACACACACACACACACACACACACACACATACACACACACCCCAGGTATCCATCTCTCACTCTCCTTGCCTCAAAGGGGGATTTTTCCTTTTCTGTGCAAACAAGGGCCTCAGAGAGATAGTATCAGTCACTGGTTTTCCCATTTCCCCAGGTTCCAGCAGTGCCACTAGGGTAACCCAGTGAATTTCAAACTTTCAACTGCAAAACCACCATCAGGGAAGAGGATGAAGCTTGCACACCCTAGTGCAGGTGGCCCAGGGGCTACAAATGGTGACCCTCAGTCTGCGTTGGACCTCAGTCTGAAAACACTATTTTTTAAAGTAATGACAGCCAAGTTTTCACTACCCTTTCTGCCTTGTTTTGGTCTGACCCAACAACCTCTATGCCCAAGCCCAGAAGTCTGTACTCTCTTAAATACATAGCCTACTGTCAACAAAGCTCTAAGCATCTCAGACAGTCCCATGATTGTTGGCTGTAGGGACATCAGTTCCTAACGGTCAGTGTCCAGACCTACACTGTCCTCCTTCTAGCTTCTGTTTGCCAGATGCTCACAAGTCTCATGCAGAAGCAGGAAGCCTAAGCTCACTCTTAGCAGCTGGAGACAGGTAACACATATGCTCTCCCCAAGACAAAGGTTTTGGACAGAAAAGTTCTCAGAGTATTTCCTTTCTATCAGTAAGAACAAACACAAACACTGATCCCAGTGCTTGTAGGACTGATCCAAGAGAGGTAAGAAAAGATTTAAGAATTATCTGTATTGTACCCTTATGAATCCTAAATATCTTTGCTCCTCATTAATCTGCCTGCATTAAATGATGAAAGACTTAAACAGCCCCAGAATGAGCCTTGCTTTTGCCAGTTTCTATTTTGGTGTGTCTAGTGCCTTTAGAGGAATGTATTGAGTCTGAATCAAAAGGGGACATAATCAGTGGGGCCCTAGCTTATTGAGGAGACCAACAGTTTTTGACCTCATCAGGAGCTACCACCACTGACCCTACCTCTTCTTGCCACATTCGCCATCATGGCTTCTCCACAGTGTCCCACACCCAGAGATAGATCCCAAGCTAAAGTCACACCCTCTCATATATCTACTTACCCCATCCCACTTTACCACTTACCTTGACCCAACCCTCCACTGGCTCCATTCCCATATAACCAGAAAAACACACTGTGCTCATTTCTCTGGTCAATCATCCTCCCTTGTCTCCCCATCTTCTTGAGTCCCCATATCTCTCACTCTTCCCCACACTCTCCTTATGTAGTTGAAAAGAGACATAGAATAAAATGGCCTCCACTTCTGTAAGCACATTCACTGTCTCCCTCCAATACCAAATGCAGACTCTCCCAGCTCCTGCCACAGACCAAACCCCAGGCCCTCACACCCCACCAAGAATGCTGCTTGGGAGCACTCTCACATCCCCCATCTCTAGTTGACAGTTCCATCAGCAAAGAAGCATACTATAAAAACACCCATATTTCAAAAAGACAAAGCCTGGCTGAGCATCCTTCCTCCATCAAGGGCCAAATACCTGATCTTTCTAGCAAAATTCCTTAAAAAGGCCAATGTGTTTCATCTCCCTTCCCACCAGCACTCTCCAGAACATTCTTCCTCTCTTGCCTAACTGCCCTGTCTCAATCTGCTTGGCTGGGTCCTCCCCTCTTTTCTCTCACTCCAGATTCTTCATAGATAGCCAGACTCACATTCCCTAAATGTCACCCATGTACCTGGAGCTCCCAAATCAATCTTTCCTGCATGGACATCTCCCTAGAGTCCCAGATTTGGATGTCCCTCTTGTGTGATATTTGGGGACGCAGAGAGCAAGACCCAAGATGACAAAGAATCACCTTGGAAAATCTCCATCTCAAGGGGTGGTGCTGATCCTGCAACTAGAAAGGAGCCTTTAGTTGGGGAGGGGGGTGGCCAAAGCTCTTCATGGAGGTGAGAAGTAGAACAGCAAGTCAAGAGTTAACTGGATAGCACCAGTTTTCAGAACTGCCAGAATGCACTTGCTTATTCAGGAAACAACCAGAATTATGGCCAAATATTTTAAAAAGATACAGAAACTCAACTCTGAGCCTTCCCAATTAGTATTAGTAGTCATACTCGTATGCACTCTTACTTGTAACTACAATCCAGATACTTCCTGGTTGCTAGGCACTTTGAACACACTTTCCCATTTAATTCTTAAAGCAACCTGACACTCAGCTTCCCATTTTGTGGAAACTGAAACTTAGAGCAGTGAAGTAACTAACGCAACATAGCAAGAGAGTGGCAGAGGCAGGTGCAAACCCACATCCTATTCCAGCATCCAAGCGGGTAACCACCACGGCACCCAGACACAGGCAGTGGGGAAAAACCTTTCTCCTGTCACATAGAGGAGGTAAGCAGCTCCCCAGACAGCACTGACCTCTCTGCTCAGCTTTCCAAATCAGAGGGTGCCGCCCTCCCCACCCCACCCCACCCATCCCCTGCACTGAGGCCCTGCTTTTCTCTTGTCCACCCTCCAGGTTGTTCTTGAGGGGAATATGTGGGCCAAGCAGAAGAGCAGGAGCACTTGGAGGAAGTGCCCATTGCAGCCCTCACAGCTAACCTAGGATCCCAAACTAAAGCACTTTCCGAATTATGCCAGGGTAAACCCAGGTCAAGGCCATCTCCAAATTCTGCCTCATGGACTTAAAGGTGAGGAATTGGAATGGCTGAAAAGACAAAGAATTTAATGACCTCCCTGAAACAAAAAGGAGAAAAACAGCCTGGATGAAGGGAGTAGCTGGAGGGAGAACCTGGCAAGGGAGGAAGCGTCCAGCCCTCAGGCCTGCATGGCCCCAGAGCCTGAGACCTTGGTGGTGACTCTGCTGCATTTCCATTTCCTCTTCTGTTTAATCACTGCTAAGGCCTAATCTCTGCATCCAACAGTCTAGGACAGAGTGGCAGCTGAAACACTCCCAGCCCGCGGGGCCCAACTCTGAAGGGCCAGAGTCGTAAGAGAGCAATCATTCTCCACAGGTGTTTGTCTGATAGGTGCCCTGGAGGTGCCCACAGGAGATGCCCAGTCTTACCCTAATCCAGCTGGCTCTCCATCTGCCTGCTCCATCAGGGAAAGAAGTGGGTAGAGTGGGGAAGGAGAGCCCAGGAGCCATGGGTGTAGATGGACAGAGGACAGAGGCGTTATCTGCCTATAAGACATGACTAGAGAAGCTGCTGGATGGGAAGCTATAAACTGCCATGTCCCCTCCCCAAACCCCTAGATAGGACTGCAATGTCCACCGCTGAAGTTACCCTACTGGTTTAAAGCTTGATTTCCCAAAAGTTGCCGATAGAGGCAAACCAGTTACTCAGACAGCAGTGCGTTATCTCGGGTCCCTTGCTGAGTCCACTCAGAACCTCTGACTGAGAGCACCAGAGACAACATTGGCAAATGGCATGCAACCCCTTCTTTCAAACATGCAGAGAATCCGAGCCTCCAAAAGGTGCAGTGAATTGCCCACCACCACAGGGTAAGGTGGGAGGCTGACAGGACTGTCACTGGTCTCCTGTGCTGGGTCCTACAGCTGGACTAGCCCCAGGGAGTGTAGCCCAGTCTCAGCTCTCTACCCTTGGGCCACCCTGTTCCTGCTCAGCCACCACAAGAAAGAGCTCCAGGGTTCTCCCAGCTCACTGACTCCTCCCTGCCCCTCCTCCTGGAACGATGAATGCTCATCGAAACCCTGGAGCCAAAACAGTCCCAAGTACAGTCCATGCTGCACCTGGCCTCCTCCGAGGGAGAAGCTTCCAGAAGGGACAGACAGTTCAAGGCTTTCAAAGAAAGGGGGCCCACTAAGAAAATACTTCTCTCTTTGGACAATGAGGGAAAACAGGAAGACAGGTGGGAAGGAGCGGAGCAGGGGAGAGGGGGGAATGGAAGAATAAGCAATTTTTTTAAATGCCACATTCATGCTAAAACAGCACCCTGGAACTTCCAAGACCATCTGACCAATTCCAGGTTGCGGTCATTATTCACAACGAAGGAGACTGAATCTCTCTTGAAACAGGTCAGCCAGATGTTCCCTATGGCCTTAAAATAAGATAATAAGAAACAGAGACGGAGATGAGTAAATCAGATGTTTCGCGGTAAACTTAATGATGTAGTGTTCACACGCTGATCCTCAATGACGCACACCTGACATGTGTATACTATGACAATGCAACATTACATCAGAAAAAGAAAAAGATCAATAAGATTAGAGGCAGAGAAATCCCAGGAAAGTGCCCTGCCAAGATGAGCAAGAGGAGCTCTTTGCTCCCGTCACAACCACCTAAAATGGTCCTGCAGGGCTGCCAAGGGGTGAGGCCCAGCTAGAGGCTCTGTAACTACTGCCCTGTCCGTCCTCACTAGGGACCCAGCTGCCTCGGCTGCCAGGCTAGGCTCACAACGCTGGCCAGTGGGCAACAGAGCTTCCAGCCAACACAGGTCCTCCCAGGAGTCAGCAGGACTCCTGCTACTACCTCTCTGGAGGGACGTGGAGAAGAGGACACAGTGAACAGAAGGCCTGAGCTCTTGCTCTAAGGGAGGAAGGGGCAGAAACAGGAGGAGGTTAAAGAAAGAGCACAGCCTTTATAGAGGCAAACAGGTGCATCGGCCAGCTTTCAGGCAAGTTACTACTTAACCATTCTCAACCTCAGTAAAATGGCCCATGGGTTGGGCCCTCTTTACTCATGAAGTAGATATCACAGAACCCACAATGAGGTATGGTTGGCGCTCACTGAGCCTGGGGCTCCTTCCCTCCCTCACAATACACAAAACCATACTGCCTGGTCCAGTGAAAGGCCTACAGAGCGCCAGTCACCCAGCAAGCTCCAGAACAAGGCACACAAGCCACCAGGGAAGAGGATGGCGGTCCCAGTGGTGATGGACTGACTCATCGGCCATCCATTCTTAATTTTCCTCTTCTCATTTTGGGAGCCCTGAAGCACTCTTCCCCCAAATGAGGCATGCAGCAGAAATGAGCTGTGATTAGTTCAGCAGAGAGACTGGGGGGGGGGGGGGAAGGGGGGGGAGCAGGGAGTGAGCTGCAGAGAGTTCCGGGAATTAATAGAGAGGGAGCAGGGAGGGCAAGTTGCTGTCTCGGAAGAGCTCTCTCCCTGAGCCAATGGCCAGGCAGGGCCTTCCTTTAAAGTCAACCCTCTCAACCTCTGCAGGGCAAAATCAACTCCGAGGGCTGCTTTCCATACATCTTGCATGGTCATTAGAGATAGGCCTAGGGTGTCTTCTGCAAAGCACGAATGAAATTCCAAGTCAGTGTGTAGGTGATATAGGTTGGTTGCATGAAACTGACACAGAACATTGAACTTGAGTGCAGTTAATGCTCAGCCCCCAGAACATACACTCCGCCAGCTTCCCGTTGCCATTACAGCCCGCAGGCTCCTGAAGGACAGCAGGATTGTGAAAGGGTTTGGAGAGATAGTTCTGCACGAGACCAGGTGTTACATAAGCACTGCTGGTGGAGGTATGAGGGGTAGGTACAGAGGCAGACAGTCTATTGTTTCTCCTTTTCTCTGAGGGAAGGTGGGTATCATCTATTGTCAGTCTCAATCTATGCAGTCAGACAATCTTTTCCCTCCAGGGCTCATTCGCTTTTAGATAAACCTAAGTCAAGACCACTGTCACTGGTCACTCATCCTCCGCAAGAGCAAGTAATGGCAAGTACACCCACGTATATATCAGAAAGAGGCTCTGTAACCCTATCCAGTGCAAGTAGGATCTGCCACTCTGTAGTCTTGGTCAAGTTATTTAGACCTTCTGAGTTGTTCTAACCATGTGTTAAGTGGGATCATAACCCCAAGGGAAGGGGTTACGGAAGTGCCTACTACTCTTGACCATGGCAGAAAGACTCAGCACAGTCCACATTCCTTGCCTACTGCTATGCCTCTGTCAGCCACAGGGGCCAGTAAGGAAGCCCTGGGCAAGATGAAGTGGGGAAGAGATCAGCATCTGAGACAGAAATGGAAACGACTGAGAACCACCAGCTCAGGATATCCCGATTCCACCAACAAGCAAGCCTGGTGTCCTGGCTCCTCCCCTCGCCATGTTTGGTGACCTCTCAATCTAACAGCCTTTTCAAATTAACCATTTCTCCAGCTGGACCTGGACGACACTTTTTTGATCCCAAATTGAAAATGGTCTCAGATCCAAGCTCTCTGGGGCTAATCAGTCTCAGGATACCCTACACCCTCTCCCTCCAAAACCCATTGCAAGTCAGCAGGCAAGTACAATATAAATAGTATAAGACAGCAGTTTCTCTGATTTTAGAGTAACACTTGCTGGAAAGACCCATGGAATCACCTGACACAAACATTTCCTCCATTGGACAAGCCTCACACATCGACATTTCCTCCACTGGTAAGCTGAGGTTCTGCTACGAGCTATTTGAAGGGCTCCTGACCACTTTTCCCTACGAGGGCGAGGATCTCACAACTACGAGAGCCTGCGGGGGAAAAAGTATCAGCACTCAAACATCTGCCCAAACCCAGCCAACTAACTGTCCTAAACATCACATTCCTCCTGCTCATGAACTCACCAAGGTTCCAACGCCCTGCAATTCCCATTTCCTTTGTTATGGACCAAGCTGCACAATGTCAATGCTATGACTTCTCTCCAGTCTAGTAGGCCCCTTCTTCCACGTGTGTGCACACATGGATGCATGTGCGTGTGCACGTACACACACACACACATAGTTTGTGTTCAGTAGCTCCCATTGCTGCTTCAGGGGCTGCTTTCTCTTCACCCATTCCCTATTTCATTCATTTTTCCATGAAGACTCACCCATCATTTCAACCAGCCCTGGTATATACCTGCCTAGCATACACATCTTGTAGCAACATGGTCCTTAATTATAAATAGTCTTATCTTGATTATTATGCAAATCACCTGTATCTCCTGTTCAAGAACAGAAAAGAGATGTCCTATACAACAGAGAATTTTAGAGCTGAAAATCCTCATTTGGGAAAATCAGACTTTGCGCGCAGTCACTACCTTTATCGACTCATTGTCCCTGAGCCTCAATTTCCATTTCTATGAAACAAGAATCTTAATTTTATCCTAATGGGCTGCCATATGACTTTAATAAGTTAACACCTTTAAGAAATCAACAGGTAACTAGCACATAAGAGTACACTCAAAAGTCTGTTTCAATCCCCCTTTGCTTTTATTTTATGGCCTGCAGAACCCAACACAACATTGTAACATGGAGGGTATTCAATAAATGTTTGATTAATTGATCAGCAGCATAAAGCAAACCAGTAAGCAGAGTCATTATACAAAGTACACATTGACCTGGTTTTCAGTGATGGAGGAAAGATTAATGTCAATAGAAACAAAATGATTTTAACTAAAGTTCTCAGGGTTACAAACCACCAGTCTCCCTAACCCATAAGTCAGCCAAGTAGAAGTTTCAGCATATTATTCACGGCAGCAAATTCCTAGGCCTTTCCTTCATTCCTTACACAAGTTTTCTCCACCTGCAACCTCCTGAACATTTCTAGGCCATAGAAAGTTGATTTCATGTGCTAAATACACTAAACCCTTGTTACTTCTTTCAGTTGAAAAACAGCAAAATTATTCTGTCAGACTATAGACTACTTTCTACGTTATTTAGGAAGAATTCTGATGACTTCCTTTGCCAAGAAGAAGTTTTATCACATAATTAACTTTGCTTTCTAATAAGCCCTTTCTTCTTCTCCTACTAGGTTGAAGAGAAGCGAATAGATAACCATGAATATTAGCGCAGCCATTCAACCAAAATCAAACAGAGAATAATATCCAGGTCCAATGAGCAAGCACAAAATCCAGGGATGACCCTGGACACAGAGGGACCCACGGAGCTGAGAACTGCCATGGAACTCAGGCTCAGCAGAAACATGCTCATCTTGTGGCCTTTTGCCTTTACTGTCCTTTTCAGTTGCTCACACTAATTTTTTTTCATATGCTTGGCATTTCTCTAGAGGCAGCTGTCTCTTGCCACTTTGTATGCTTTGCAGTTAATATGGAAGGCCCCACACGAGCTTGGGACTTTGCCTCAGAATGAACAGGAGTCAGCCTAGAAATGCAATCCGAGGTAGTGATCATACTACGTATTTTGAGATCACTGCTTGATAAGTGAGCTGGGTACTAGCTGTTCCAGGTGACCCCACTACAGTTCTAAGCACCACAGAGCTAGATAGATCCCAAGAAGTTGCTAGTCCATACAGGAAGACCTCCATACAGAAGAAATGCCTGGCTATCAGGGAGCTTCTTACCAGCCTCAATAGTCACATTTTTTTTGGTCAAAATGTTTGTCAATTTGTTCTGAGTGCCAATGTACTTGTTTCTCCTCTCCTCCCTAGACCAAAAGTTGGTCCTTTTTTGGAAGAACTGGTTATAATGACGATTAATAAGTGACTCCTAATTGTCTCCCTTTCACCTTCCTTAAACAGCTTAAGATCTTGTTAAGTAAGTTTAGAATCTTTTTGGTACTTTCTGATTCTTGCAGTTATTTTCTACTAATTCAAACATGGTGGTATCAAATATTAATATAAACCAGCAACTCCACATCGCAGCCCTTGTACATTATTCCCAACATAACAGCGTATGGTAGCATGGGCGCTCAAAAACAACAACATAATACTCCTAAACTAGCATTCCAGATCCACCTCAGCTATGATGCTGCCTTGCCAAAGCACAGTCCGTCTAAGTGTATCAGTCACATGATACTACTGACTTGTTATCACCTCCCAAGAAAGCATTTCCCTTTACAGTATAATAAAAGATCAAATACCCAAGGGATTATGATACTGGCATTTATGTAAAATAGAAAAAATATTTTCTGGTTTTTGGTTTGGATAAGCTTTCTCCTTTCACTCTTGACCTACAAATTGACCTCTGGGTGCCCTCAGTCCCTATCGCAGGGCAGATCTTGGAGCAAAGAGGGCACACATTTCACATACTGATCTTAACTCTGGATCGTTAAAGGTGCAGATAACATAGGAAACTAAGTGATGAACTCTGTTAAAAGAAATTCTTAGATCTGAAGTCGCTGACCATTTCAAAACAATGGTGCATCCTCTGACAATGGTTAGGGAGCATATCTTGGATAAATCTGGCTTGCTGTTGCCACCTACCAAAACTAACTCACAGGCACCCTTCGTCCACATTAATCCTCCCATACTCAACTTGTAAGGTTTCCACTTGGTAGTAGGTTGCATATCAGAAATCTTCTCCATCATTCAAGGAGGAAAATTATGATCAGTTCTTTGGGAAAATGAGGTAAGGAGCTGGGGAAAGTGTTCTGATTCTGAATATGACCCCAAGAGAAGGAATACATCTCAGCAACATCCTCAACACCCCATAATTAACCATTTCAGGAAACCACAGCCATTGAAGAATTGGCAGTCAGCAGAAAGAAACCATTCCTTTTAGCAGCAACAGTGCTGCATTTTCCAAGGAGAGCTCCCTTCAATGCCCTTTATCATTTATCTCCTACAGATGAAACTCCACTACAGACACTTAGTCCCTAGGGTCATTTATATGAATTTGACAATTTTTAAGTTGGCATTCTTCGATATGTCAGTGGTCAGAGTTGGAAGATACTAATCATTATATCCTCAGAGTTACTGTTATCTATGGCAAAGGGACTGACTTTGCAGATGTGTTTGGTAACACTTTACTACTGTAGCTGAGGAATGGTACCAAATTAAGAAAATCTAGTAGACAGCTTTCCCAAATCTTGTGGTAGGATTTTTTTAGGCTCTAAATATTCATGGATATAGGACTCAATACAGTTTACATTACTGACCATGAGTTGCTTGTCTAGCCCTTTTTCTTTTTTTTCTTTTGAGATTAGGTCTCGCTATTTTTGCCTCTGGCTCACATTGCCCGGGGGTGCCACAGACTCAAGCAATCCCCAACCTCAGCTTCCCAGGTAGCTGGGATTACAGGCGCGCACCACCATGTCCAGCTATTTTTTTGTAACTAGGTTTCGCTCCGTGCCCCTGGTGGGACTTGAACAGAGATCCCTGGCCCTGGGTGTGGCTTCCTTGGCTGCCGCTTACAGGCATGCGCCACCATGCCCAGCCCTTCATCTAGCCCTTTACGAGTGATATGGATTCTTCTTTTCCTTAGTCCTGAGGTTAAATGCCTTAAGCATGACTGCTACCATCACCCAATTTAACAGTATATACTTAAATATTATATTTAAATCAGAGATTAGCAATCAATGGTCCAGGAACCAAATCTGACCAACCTTCTGTTTTTGTTCATGAAGTTTTACTAGAACACAATGATGTCCACTGATTTATATACTGTCTATACAGCTACATCCTGCTACAATCCCAGAACTGAGTAGTTGCTCAACCAATGTGTGCTCTGAAAAGCCTTAAAATATTTACTCTGCAAATTTTAATGAGAAAAGCTTGCAGACCTCTCACTGCAAATCATAAGGAAACAAACTACTAATTCAAAATTGTCTCCTCCAGCAGCTCTCCTTTCCATCTGCCTGTGACTATACAGGTATCTCTGTTTTCCTTTCTCCTTTTCCTAATATACCTCTTCTTTCAAAATCTAAAATAAAACAGAAAGAATATTCTCCCCACCACAACAAAAGAAGCATGATATAAATGAGTAATCTTTGCACAATATTGTGCATAAAATTTGGCCTTTCTTACAAAGTATCCTCTGTAAAAAGATGCAAATAATATATAAAACAGTTCGAAGACAAATTGAAATAACAAAAGTTCTAAATGAAGATATGCATATTATACATAATATTTAATATAGCACATATAAATGTAACTAACAAATATATAAAATACATATAAAAACTAAATTTATCATATATGCATATAGCAAGAATTCTAAGATTAAAATATATAGCTTCTTCAAGAATTTTTATTTATATTTGTCTTTTAAGTATTTTTAAATTAAGTAGTCTAAAGAAAGATATATGTAAACCCTAAAATATGTACTTTTTAAATCGAAGGATGGTCTAATTTGTTGATTTGAGGATACAATAAAACTTTGCTCAAATTACTGGAGTAATTTGGAGTTCCGAGAAAAAAAGTTTTAAAAATATGATATAATAGGTGACTCTTCAGCAGTAGGAGAGAAGTAAAATAAAAAAACATATCTCTAAACTGTTCAACTTTGCCCAGTGTCTTAAGGGAAGATCTTTCATTAACAAGCAGAGGGAAAGGGACTAGATGGCAGATTGTTTCCACTAGAATGAATTCTGAATCCCTCACACACACTGAACCACAAGCTAGACCCATCCAGAGATCAACCCAGGACCAGTCCTCAGCATAGAACAGCTCTAGTCAGCGTACACAAGACACACCTGCCGGTGAAGTCCAGGATCTGGTTGCATGAAGACTTGCATTCCAACCTCAACTTCAACCTCGCCCACACTGGCTGCCCTCAGCAAGGCAAGTCCCAAGTCATCAAAGTTGTCTGGCACACACTCACACTTGGCTAAGCCACACGAAGTAGATCTTCGGTGTTTGTTTTTAATGGACTACCAACACTTTTTAATGGAAAGGGCTCCCCAAAGGTCCCCTGGAAAAACCTGGGACCTGCAAATTCTAGGGCCACATTCCAGCAGTCGGAGTAGTGAGGGCGCAGGGATTCTGTCTCACGCTACCATTCCCCATGGTCTCCTTGTGACTTGTGGCCGAGTGTCAAGGGTTGCTACCCATCTCCCTGGTGCCTTTGATTTTCTCACACTTGACCTGCTTCACTATCTGAAGAACCTGCTTCTGAACCGCAAGCCCAGAGCTGATCCTTTACTAATGAATGTCTCCAAATGGATGCAGAGAGTGAGTGAGTTTCTTTTTCTCATTCTCTGGCTCATATGCACTCTGTCCCCTCCCTCTTGGTCAGTGACCAGCTGCAGACAAAAAGCACATGCATGCTTTGCCAACAACTCACCATCAGACATTTGAAAAAGCAAAAGCCCTGGCTACGTGCTCACCATTAAACATTTGATTCTCTGGGGTCTCCTCTATCCTTTGCTATTTACATTGATACCACAGTTCCTTGTTACACGTCTTGTCTCCATGAGCAGCCAAAGACATTATTTACAAAGAAATCCTTTGTAGATGCAATGCACTTTGGGAAGAATCCATCCATCAGAATCGAGATTCCCTTTTCCTAGGCTATATATATAAGGAGGAAGTGTTCAATCACTTCTCTAAGAAGATATTTACTACAGCCAGTGACCTCTCAACTGGTCTAGTGTCTCAAATGTGAGTCCCTGTAGGCAGTGGGGAGTGTGTAATGAATGTACAAAACTCCTTTACTCTAAAAGTCAACAGATGAATAAACAAAATAAATAAAACCATACCTATACACACAATGGAATATTCATTCTTTAAAAAGGGAATAAAATTCTGGTACATGCTACACCATCCACGGGCCTTGAAGATGATATGTTAAGAGAAATGTCAACCAAAAATGAAAAAATATTGGGTGATTACATATTTGTACCTCAAATAGTCAAATTCCTAGAAAGTAGAAATAGAAGTTGCTAGGGGGTAAGGGGATGAGAAAGGAAGGAATTAATATTGAATGTGTACAGAATTTCAACCAAATAAGATTCTTTAAAATTCTGGGGAAAAAGCTTGGTGATGGTTATACAATCAAGTGAATGTTCTAGGTGTTGCTAACCTGCACACTTTGAAAATGGTTAAAATGGTAAATTTATGCTATGTATATTTTATTACAATAAGGAGGGCATCTAGGGAGGGTTATGAGTGGGTGAGCTCTTTTTTACTGCCAGAGAAACATACAAAGTCCAAAATGGTCATAATGTGGTGTTCATTCTAAAGGCAGGTAGGACACAGGCATGGCAGCATCACAAGGAACATTCTTCTTCCACCTGGTCACATGAGCTGGCACTACTCAGAGGATAAGACACGGCCTGAAAGGTGGGTCTGACTCCATCACACCTAGAAGACCCACCAGAGAAGTGTCTATCCCCATACATACAAGAGCCAAGTGGAAGAAACAGTCTTACAATGGCACCCACTGGCAGCACAGGAAGACTGTACCAAGAGTTTTCCCTAGGCACACTGAAGCTTAATATTCTTGGGCAAAGCTATTCTCAGCACAGGTGGGCACCACTGGGCAGGTATGGTGGTGGTGGTCCTGCTGAGTGGGTGATAGCAACTGTGAGCTCAGAGAGCAGGTCCTGGCACCAGTCCTGGGAATGCCCACTTCCCCTGCCACCACTTCCCAGTCAAGCCAGTGACACTGCTCTTCTAGACTATGACTCTAAACAAAACACGAGGGTTCAGCCGATCTCAGGCAGGTGGGTGGGCAGAATGCTTTTAGGGGTCCCTCCAACATGACAGCATGAAAGCCAAACTCACATAGATGAGGCTGGTAAAGCAAAATTTACAGAGATGCTATAGGAGCATTGGAAACAGATTTTTATTTAACAGAAACTTACACAAAAGATACAAACCCTACATTAAGCAAATCTTTATCACAAAAATTCTACACGTTATAACTTCCGGGAGTTGGTTGGAGAGCAGACCATTATTATAATTATTAGCATCTTGAAAAGGGACATTTTCTATCAGAAAATGTCACAGAACAGGGATATAAAATGATACAAAGTCACTCTTTGTGATCTCCCCCAGGAATGGGCCTTGAAGGAGAACTCTGAAAGGGCAGGTGGAAAATCTGAGCCCACCCTACCTCCCCTTTCAAAGGCAAAAGAGACACTGAGACGCAACCATTTCAGTAACACTGTCACTCAAGGACTTTTACTGATAAGATATCCAGCGTTAGAGCATACACTTATTATTCTGACTCTGCTTACAAGTAAGGAAAACTCAAGAGCGTGGACGGTAAAAGACTGGGAACAGAACCCAGCAATCTAGCCAGTCAAGCCAGCTCCTCCCCAGTCACCATGTTGAATTCATGTCTTAAGCCACCACATTCATTTCCACCAACACGGTCATAAAAGGACATGTTTTTCTCCTCTACCCTCATCGCAACTGAATTTGAGAGGTCACCATTATTCATCTTGGCCTTCCTTGCCTTTGGGAACAGAGCTAGAATCCCAAGCTCTCAAAGCCAGCTCAGCAGAAGGCTCCCTTTGCAAGTCTCCTTTAGGACTTGTTAGAAGACTGAATTCATAAAATCTCACTCAGCTGGTATTTATTTTTGTCATCTTTTTTTAATTTCTTTCACTGCATTATTTTAAACAAAACTGTCTATGCTCGAATCTATTGAACTTGTAGAGACAGAGAGAGCACTAGATTAATCACAAGGTAGGATTCCCTTCGGAACTAGATCTCTTCAGACATAACCAGGAGGCAGGCTGTTTCTTGACATCCAGACAAATGGGGCCTGTCTGGGGTGAGGGGAGAGGTTGTTTTGTTTTTGTTTTGGGGGGGTGGGGGTTGAAGAGACTGCTGATAGCCTTGGTGGCTAATTTATTTCAGTCAATTCTTAACACACGATCATTTAACATCACAACACTTTCAACAGACTTTTGAAGAAGGGGGAAAATAAAACAACTAATCACTCCTCACTTACCACATCCAACTCGCAGAAATAAAAATACCTAGCACATACATGAATGGCTTTTTACAAAGCCCGAGAGAGCAGAGTTGATCTTTATTTTCTTATTAAAAATGTGGGGTGTTTTTCCTTAGAGTTAATATGCAGTCTTTATTTTACATTTAGTACTCTTTTGATTTCATGTCTTCACAAAATTGCTTTTAATTTTTGAAGCAGAAGGTACTTTAAACAAAAATATTGTGCAATGCCAGCACTTTTTTTCTTTTAAATATTGAAATAAATAAAATAACTCTCTTTTTTGTCAGTTTGTTTTGTTCAGTTAGATCGTAGAGCAATCTATTGAAGAGCAATTCCAGTCTGACCTGGGTACTTTCTCACAGACAAATAAAGAAAATGTAATGATGAATTTTAAAAAGGAAAAAAAAAATCTTCTTATTGCACAAACTGAGGCCATTCCCAAGACTTCTCTGAGCTGAGCTGAGTTGAACTGGAGGTTTTTCCACAATCCAGGCTCCTGTGTTGTCTGAAACACACACGCAGGAGGGGGCCAGGCAAGGGAAGAGGAAGAGAAGGAGGAGAAGGAGGAGTAGATGCAGATCATCGTGGTTTCTTTTTGCTGTCTTCGGAAATGGCTTGCTTGAAGGATGACGGAGTCCCCAGGTCATAGAGTTGACTGCAGAGGGAAAGGCAACAAAAGATAAAACAAAAAACAACAGCACAGAACAACTACCTAAAAAATAAGAAAGGTTAACATTAAGGGGTGGTGAAGATGAAATGAACTGAAAAGAAAAAAGAAAGAAAGAAAGCCACCAATTCATCACCACAGTAATGAAGCCATGGCCATGAATGATGGAAGCCAGACTGGTGACCTCAAACATTAGCAGCACAAAAGTCAGCCAGGAACAGGCAAGTCACTTGCTCCTGGACAACTGATGACACTAGAAACAGGTCACAGCTGGCCTCTCGGTTGAAAATAAGTGGTACAGGAGGCAAAACTGGGCATTAGCAAAATCTTTTCTTTTTCCTTACACTTGGAAACCAAGCAAGCCACATTTAACCATACCCTGGATAAAGTACCCCAGAAGGACCACTATGATACAGTAGGTATCACAGGTAGTTCTAGACAGTTCCACCTGTCACCTAAGTGGAAATGAGTAACCCCATGAGTATAGGACAGAAAACCCCAACTGATGCTCCATTTGGCCTGAGTCCAAAAGAACACAAGTGTCACGTACACACCATCAGCCCAACCCCGCCCAAAGTGATTTCAGCGCGTCAAAATTACTCAGTGGTAGAACAAAGCCAAGAGATCCACTCCAGTCCTCAGCTAATCCAGCGATCCTAAATGTCAACCTTGCAACCTGGTGGCAAGTGAAAGTGGGTGGGTTCTTTAGCCCAGGGTGCCAAACAGGCATGGATTTTGCTTCTAGCTGAAATAAAATCTGCCAAGTTATTTTGGTCTTTGGCATAGAGTAGCTGGCACAAAGGAGTAAGTAATAAAACCAAGTACTATCACATTTCACCCCAGAAGCAGTTTCTGAGGGTAGAGACGGGTGCCCCCTAACAGCATCCAGTTCACATTAAGCTGACTGTCAAGAGAGGGAGGAATGGAAGGAGGAGTTCAGCTGGAAATGGCCAGGCCAGCAAAGAATAAAGTTCAAAATCAAATGAGAGGCTCACTCTCTCCCAAGTTGAAACTCCCCTTCCCATCTCCCATCTCCCATCTCTCCCATTCACTGGTTAAGATCTACAGGACTAGACCAGATGCAATTCTAGAGCTGAGTTTGTT
Source organism: Uropsilus gracilis (assembly GCA_004024945.1). Lineage (NCBI taxonomy): Eukaryota > Metazoa > Chordata > Mammalia > Eulipotyphla > Talpidae > Uropsilus > Uropsilus gracilis. The sequence goes on from PVHY01005098.1 coordinate 31,616, forward strand.
CACCTATGTTTTCAAAGGGAAGCTGAGAAGGGTCTCATTTCCACCTATCACCAAGTACTCCATACCGGTTGCTCTTTACCCCCTCCAATCACCTATCCCACCCAACGACCCCAACTCTTGGACCTGCTGACTCCCATCCTCATGCATAGCATGCATATATTTTTGGTGTTCCATCGGCCTCCAGCCCCTTCACTACAGTGAAAAACCAACTGCCTTTTTTCAATGTCTTTCACCGAGCACCTGTCAAGCATTCTCTTATTGGATATGGCCAGGCGCTACCCTTCTCCAGGATTCTTTCTGTCCCCACATCCCTGACACCTCTGGTCAGAGGTCACCTGCCACTATCTCAGTGCGTTCATCTCATAACCACACTCCATGCCACTTCAGTTTCCTCATATTTCCACTTTCAATCCCCCCAACACACGCACACTTTTTTCCTTACATCTACCCAGTTAAGTCATCCAAAAAATGGTGGGATGTTTGTTCCCAATTTCATACTCCTAATATTCTTCTTGTTTTGTTTTGTTTTGTTTCCACTGGCTGGGCCAACTGCAGATCCTACTGTGTTCCTCGTCTCCTGCTGTCAGTTCCCTTCAAGGTGGCTTAGTTTTCCATCTCTCCACACATCATCAATCTCTCCCTTCCCCCTGCCTCACACTCTCATTCCCCTCCCTCCACCTCTCCACCAATTCCCTGCTTCTGGAGTCCATCCATCCCCCCTCGACTTGACCAGTGGATGCTGTATACACTTTAGGTTTCCCTGACCTTTCTGTCAACAATATTTATTGAACACCCACCATGCACAGAATGAGACCCAAATCCTTTCACTAATTAGTAGCTCAGAAACACTGCTCAGCTTTCAGTTTATTTCAATAAATAACTATGGCACAATGGTGTCAGGGACTGTCTGAGGGACCTGAATGACATCATCTTTGCCCTCAAGAAACATGCCATCTGTTTGATTAGACAGACTAAAATTATAGTATGTTGGGATGAGCATTATACTTGTGGCATGAGCAAAATGCTATAGAACAAATCATAAACATTTTTTTAATATTGTAGTTTTTGTAATTCTATAAGGCTCCAGTTGGGATTCCTAGCTTTGCTTTTTGTTTAGCTCTATTTCTATTCTGTCTGACGATACTCTGACCTACAGAATAAACAGAAATTCACAGTTTAGAGCTCCTTGTTGATCTGCATGGCTCCCCCCAAGAAAATCTTCCTGACTCCAGAGGCTCTCCCAGGTTTTAATTACTTGTGAATATCTAGTTTGCCCAAGTAGTTTGAAAAAAAAATCATTGGCCCCATGCTAAATTTCCTTCTGCACACTCTGTTACTGAACCTCCAGTCATCAAATGAACAAAGGTACACGTGAATGAAAATATGGCCGTTCATGCTAACCTGCACCTCAGCTGAAAGAAATGTCTGGGCAACACATCAGTCAGGTACCTCCTGATGTGATCACTGAGACAGCTACAAGATCATAGCTATGATATTCTTGCCAAAAATCCATAATCATTAGAAAACAATAACCTCATGGTAAAGAAATAACTAGTCTATGTTCATCAAAAGTAGCAAGGTTATGGACGATAAAGACTGTGAAGCTAACTACTCACAATTAATGGACTTTGAAAGTACAGAAAGGTAAAAGCAACATGTGATCCTGGACTGAATCCTGGGCCGAAAGGGAAATACCTGAGAAAATTTAAACAGTCTGTAGATTGTAGAATCACATCGATATTAATTTCCTAATTGTGAGCACTATATTATGGTTATTTGGAGATCCTGGATAATGTGTATATGGGTACTCTTTGCATTAACTTTTGTAAGATTTTTGTTAACCGGAAATAATTTCAAAATTTAAATTTTTCTTAGAACTCTTAATCACTAATTGAAAGTCACTATTAAGGTAGTCTGAAAACCTAAATACCAATGCTTTTTAGCTAATAATTCAGTTCTGGTAGGAATTTTCCACAATTCTCAGTTATTTTGTAAATTGATGGAGCAGAACAGTTTTTCTCATACCATTATTTTGAGTAAATGGCCAGAAATAACTAATTAACCACCAAAGTATTATATAATTCAAAGTTCTAGTGTTAGAAATGCTTGGGCATGTGACCAAAATAGGGCTGAGGTATTCACCCCCAAAACACTGGCCATCATAAGGTTCAACCTGAGGGCTTTTGGGAAAGTTTGTGAAGATTTAGACATTGCTACTTCTCTATAGGAACCTAATGTAATCAGAGATTGGGAGTGGAATTAATGGCCTGAAAGTTGTTACTGGTCTTACTCAAGAAACCTTTGATAGGAAGTAAGTCAGTGATCAAACTACTTACTGATCCTGGGTTTTTAGACCAATCACATAACCTGATCAAACCTCAGTCTTCTCATCAGTAAAATGGGGACAAATACTACTTACTTTGAGAGTCATCATGAATTATTACTGATGCTACATTATTCTAGCATAAGAACTATCGATATCCCAGGGAGCAAGGCGCTGAGACAGAGATTCATGGCAACAAACTCACAAGGGACTGAGTTCAGCACCCAGAACGTTTTCTTTCTACTGTAGGCTTCTACTCCCTACAGCCAAAATGTCTTACTCGGAAAATACACAAGTAACTTCACTTTTAAAAGCCCCGCAGAAAAATTCCTAGTATAGGCGTCTGCTCAAACTTTAAAGCAAGCACAAGTTCAAGATCATATTCATCAGATGTAACAGGAGGCATATTGGGATATTAATTAATCTTATTCCACCATGAAGTGAGAACCTCCAAACAGCCTTTAGTTCTCTCCCCAAGTAATGATCTTGTGTTCCCTCAAGTGCTATATAAAGGCAATAGCAGGCTGCAGCCCATTAGGTGCATAGAGAGATGCAAAGTAAGCAGGAAGACTTAAAGGGATACTATTGATGTGAACATCATATTTTTTATTAAATCCTTTTCTCTCAAATACCAGTAACAAATTACATTACTGACTTTAAAGTACCTTTAAAAAATTAAATGCATATTTCTTAGAGTATTCTAGTGATTAGAGGATCTGATTTCTACAGAGCCTCGGCAACAGAAATAAGATTAGATTGTTCTAGGTAGGGAAAAAACATCAGATAGATAGACAACAACAGTAATCACCTTTACATCAACAGTTCCCCCAGGGAATTTCAGTGTTGTACAAAATTTAGAAAGTTCTATATCTTCGATTCGCTTATCTTTCTGCTAACACTCAGAAAATTAGGTGACATTTTTGAAGCATTGTGGATGGTGCTTTACTAAACTGAAGACAAAAGAAACTAGTCTGGTTATTTTACCTTGATGATTTTAATTTCCTTTATATTAAAAGTTGATTTCCTTTATATATAAAAGTTGACCAGAGATGCTTATTTAATAAAAGCAACAACAAAACAATAGATTTACTGGCTGCTCACATATGTACTCTTGCAGCTCCTTAGGTCATAAAAAAGGAGATCTTTGTCCCTAACAGACATCAGAAAGGATTATCTAGAAAGGATAGTTTAAAAGTTGAATTCTGTCATATTCTGCACATAATTTTAATTACAAGTATCTTCTTGGGTATCTAATTGCTCACTCTTCAATTTAGAAATTGATCTTAATAATGTTACCTTTTAAAGTTATGTTCACTACAAATGCCCCTTTCTTCAGTTCGACCTGAGAAAAAGTACAGGAGGGGTGTGCACGTGTATGTGTGTGTGTGTGTGCGTACATGTGCACATATGTGTAGAATCTATCTATAGATATCAATCATATAGATGTTTAAATAATATAATATACATATATATGTAAATATGTATGTGTATTTATAGAATATAGGGACATGCACAGAGCAACATGGAACAGCAGGAAAGACAAAGAGTATAAGGTCTAAAATGAGGTTGCCAGGAGTCAAAATCTGACTCGTAATTAGCTGTGAGAACTTACATACATTTCTCAACCTTATTACTAAAGCCTCAGTTCCCTTATCTGTAAACTGAGGCACCTATCTTACGGGGGACTCAAGTATTAAATGAACTACTCCAGGGAAAGCAAACAGAACAATGCTTGAGATATAAGTGTTGGCAACTATTATGCAGAAAAAGGGAGGATGTAAATATAACATCAACCACCAAGATATTTGCAGACCCAGGACCGCCAGCTTCCTCCTCTTATGCAGTTTCCTTCCTTCACTTTAAGCCCTTTACCTTGAAAGCAATGTCCATTCCATTTTCTCAAACTTAATTCAATCTCTCTGGTTGAGTTTTCTCAACTAAAAAGTGAAAAATCTGAACTTGAACTTCAAAGTCCCTTTCAGTTCTCTTTTTTTTCCCCAAGGATGTAAATTCTGAATCTGTTGAAAGATGCTATAATTAGCGTGAGACAAGGTAATGCTAAGGTACTACATTAGCACTGACTATACAAACTGAAAAAGATAAGAGCATCTACCATCCCCATCAGGGGAAATTAAACATCAAGCTATACCACTGAAAATCAAGTAGATACGTAATAGCCAACCTCAGACTAAGCTTTCTGTTTGCATTGTTTATGCTGGTTCCCTTTCAGAACCCCAAACCAGACTCTGAAATTAGGTGAGCTGCTATAATTATGTGAACTTTTTAAACATTCAACAGCAAACTGCCATTTGAATATCAAGACTACTAACAACAACACCAATTTCAAATGATAGTACAGATCAGTGGGATATTGGATATATCTTTTGGATGCTCACATTTCACCAATGAGAGCAAATCTCAATGGTATGAACGCAAACTCTGAAGCAAAGCAACAAAACAAAGAGTGGAGAATAACAGCCAAGAGCAGGTTGTATATTCTTAGCAGAAATTAACTGGAACCAACTATATGAACTTTTTCACACACTTAAGCATGCAGGAATATTACAGCACTGGAGGTTTATGCCATATTTCCCAGATTAGGCAAAACATCCAAAGTGGGTGAGGTTATTACCTTCATTCTCTCACAACTAAGAGCAAATGCCAAGCAAGCACTTTCCAAGCAGGAGAAAAGTAGAAGCCCTCTCTGTCTCAGGCTACCAGGGAAGTACAAAGGGTCCATTTGTGGGTTTCGTTGCTGGGTCCTTGCTTTTGTTTGGTAGGTAGGTTTGTTATTTTAATGAAAGGTCTGATTCAGGAAGAGCTGCAAAGGCTGGATTGTCAAATCAGATCTTCCCAGACACTAACAAACTGCCTGTTGCCTCTGTGGCCTCTGGAATCTACCAACCCACGCCAGATGGCAGTGCCCTGTTTATAGACTCATGTTCTCATGGAGGCCAGAGACCCTAATTATGGGAGTTCAGAGCCTTCAGATGAGCTTGGTTGAGGGGGGTCTTCATTTTAGAATGACAAATTGATACTGGGAGCAAAGACCACCACCCTAGGTATGCAACACTCCCGATGTCACACAGCCTCAATCCCAGTCAATACAGCAACCAAATCCAACCTTAGATCCCTGGACGTCACTCCCAGGTGTAGCCAAAGGAGACAGTCAAACACTTCCCCAGCTGTTCTCTCTTGCAGTTAAAGCCAGAAGCCAGAAGCCACCCATTCTCCACAAAGAACCCCTCCCACCACCCACATAGGCCTCAGTTCCCACACTTAGGCCCCCGCGGCGTAGTACGCATGCGCACACAGACAGCAACGGGCAGGGCGGAAGCGGTGCCAGTAGCCACGCCCACACTATCCAGGAGGTCTGAACCCAGGCAAAGGACAATCTGGGGGTGGATGGGGACATAGAAAAACTGAAAGTATAAAACAGAAAAGAAAAGGAAAAACAAAAAACTATGATGGTTTTGTCTTCATGGCAAGGCAGGTCAGTGGAGACATACCTTTGGACCAGGACCGCACAGCTGTTCACCCGTGGGACTGCCAGCGAGGCGGACGGTCTTCTCCATCTCCCCAGGGGCCTTGGGCGAGTGTTGCTTTGGTTTATTTCAGGAGGTGCTATTGGAAACAAAACAAAGTGCCTGGAGGACACTATAAAAAAAATAGAAGAAACACGGGAGACTTGATCATCCAACAGGAATTTATGTTTTTAAACAAGGGCGAGGGGAGGGGCAGTATACTGTGAGGTATCAGTCCTTCTTCAGGAGGGCGGTGTCCGCTTGTTTCATCACTGCTGAGTCCGTGACTCTGCTTATATTCCGTTGCTGCCCTTGGAAATTGCTCTTCGCCAGAAGGAAAGTGAGGTAAAAGCCACCGATGACAAAACAGCGGCTGTGCTGACAGGAGCCCAGGAGGCTGCTGGTCGAGACTGGTGTTGGACGGAGGCCACATTTGGCCCCCAGAATTCTCTGGAACTGCTGACATTTCCTCACAAGCAGGGAGGAAGATGGAAAGGTCAAGGAGGAGAAATGGGGAGAGGTCTGCCATGGGGAGCCACAAGCTCTGTGGGGTACAGAAAGTGCAATCATCTCCCATGGAGGAAATCCTCCTGGCTAGATCTCCTTCTTCAGTCACCCCACCCCCCGGTGGCCTTCTCCTAAACAGGATATTACTTCAATTTCTTTGATTTCCCTTCTCTCTCTCAAAGAAAAAGGTCCATTTCTAATAATAGCAAGAATATATAAATAACAATTTTAATGTTATTGGTTCTTTGTTTCCAAACCCAATATTCCTCCTTTCTTCATTTTGCCAATAAATACGAAAACTCAGAAAATCAACTCTGCTCCTGTCAAAAAGATCCCCTCCCCCCCCAAAAAATAGATAATCCAGCTAACTTCCCACATCTATGGAAAATAAATAGTACATCACGATGCCAACACGCTGAAGGACTGTTATTCTGCTCTTTTGTTCTGTTTTGTTTTGTTTCAGTAGTTTTGTGCTTCTGCTGTACATACCCAAAACAAGAGGGAAAGGGGGAAGGGATGTGTGGAAGGTGAGAAGGAAAAGCAGGGAGAAGGGGAAAACCTAAAGTTGTCTCTCATTAAAAAAAATATATCAGAACCAGAACAATGACCAAAGTCAGAGGGTGATGGCTAATTGCCCAGAGAGTCTGTTCCGTGGATTTAGCAACTGCCCTTTTTATCTGCTGTGGGCGAGCCCCGGCCACTGCGGCGTCCTCGGCAGGAGCGAGGCTCTTCCAAATCGTCCTCATCAAAGCCGTGGAAAGTTGAGGTGTCACTTTCTGACGTGGAACCGAATAAGTCCTCCGTGGTGCGTGCTGCGGCCGCTGCCTTCTCCTTCCTGCCTTCTCCTCCCAAATGAGCTGACATGTATGATGAATATATCAGCACATGGGTTAAGCAACAGACAGCATTATTAATATTCTTATTACATTATGACAGTGTTATTCTTAATAGCAAGATCATAAACCATTTCACACCAAAAGGGATTAACTGGTCCATCACCTGGACGATTTAGGGTATCGGGACAAAGCAAATATTTCCAAGGGAAAGGATTCATCCTCCCTCTCTGAAAAGGCATCATCTCTGCCATAATATATACGTCCAGAGCTTCTGGTAGAGAAAAATTCAACCACGATCTTTCTTGCTTCTCTTCCGTATGCACACAAACGCATGCACACTCGCTCAACAGCTCCCAACCCCTCCCCCCACCAAGACAAAGCGTTTCCTTGGTGGTTTTTAGACCTGGCTGGTCTTTCTTTGGTGCTTTCAGTTGGTGTTTCTTTGACAATGTCGGTCCTTCACTTTGACAGTCAGCTTTACAAAGGTATTACTGTCAGGTAACACATTCAATATGGATAAGCCTCCATCCGTTTTAGTTTTGTTTTTACTCATTTCTAAACCCAGTACCCTTTCAATTCTGCCTTTACACCATGTAGTTCATTTGCACTGGAAGTGGAAAAAGTTGGAAAGTCTGATAGTGGTAAGCAGACAGAGTCTCATCTTTTTTTAACCACTGGAGGAAATGTCTGTGGCCCATCCCACACACAAAAGCATGTTCATACATGTACAGGTGCGCATGCACACACACACACTCATTCACTCCACGCACTAAACACATCAAGGTCATAGTTAGTCCAGAGAAGTCCCAAGTCATCAACTCTAACTCAGAGCATAAGGAAGTGGGAGATAGGGGTTTAAAAACCTAATAAAACACAGTTAATACTGAAATCTGTAAAACTCAGGTTTAAACTTTTTCACATTCAAAATGGGCCCCAGGACTGCCCCTCAAATGAGGCTATCATATACCACATATGGTGTCCATTTCAGGAATTCCACTTTCTCCCCAGGAAACAGAAGGAGAACAGATGGAAGAGAAAGAGAACTCTTCCAAAGCTTCCTGCTTTTCTTCAGAAAGACTCCGGGAATGTCCTAGAGAAGTATTTACCCCCTTGTCTTAATAAGCATATCCTACAAGCTAAAGTCAACTCTTTATCCCCAAAGTATCAACTATTTCAGGAATATCAGGTCAGACCTTGACTAAATTATTCACCAAAATTAATGCTGGACAAATATAATGAGATAACCTAAGCTGGTATCAAATGGCCCTTGAGTCACAGAGCACATGGATCCTGAGAAGCCAAAGTTAAGCAAAGGCTGCATGTGAAGAGCGAGGTCCTGGGTAGAAAACACCAAGTGCCCACTTCCACTTCCCCAAGGACCAGATTCAAGTGCCCCATCTCATGCAGGGAAAAAAAGGAAATGATAGCAGTTTTCAAGAACTCTCAAGCTGCCCTTTCTAAAGCACCCCAAATCCACAGTAGCCTTAACATTCTGACTAGACTTCACACACCCCGCCCCAAGTGTCTTTTCTGGGTAGTAAAGATTTTTGTCTGATCACTTGCTTTTAAGAACAGGAAATTGAGACTCCGCCCACAATATGAAGGAATAGTAAGGCTAAGGTCAATCCCTCTGCTAAAAACAACTTTAAAAGGGGCTAATAATGAACTCATAGTAAAAATGAGAAGCTTCAATCCAGCTATAGGTCTTTGGTACTTCTCTAGGATACCCAAGAACCAAAAAAAAAAAAGGGCTAAAAAGAGAAGCTCATTAACCATGGGTACCAGCCAGCTGTAAGACAAGCCCACCAAACTAGCTAGCACCTTCCAACCCAGATTGAGTTCTAGCTCAGAAATGCCAACATCCCACTCCACAGCTGGAATCTTTGCATACCTTCAGGTGAGCAATAAGGACTACAGCAACAGAGACCAGCTCCATAACAGCACAAAGAACCATACGGAACGCCTTTCTATTGCTAAAGTATCTAGGAGAACAGCCCCTTGCAGCAACCATTACCCCAGATAGGAGTGGCATGGGAAAAATGCACACTGGCCACACTGCCTGCCAGACACATTGGGTACCAGCAGTGGTCTTGGGTAGCCAAACACAGGAGGGAGCAAAGGGACACGCAGGGGTCATACACAGAGAAGCCTCTGGGAGACATACCCAGGAAGGAGCAGGGAAGCAAGTGCCAGGGTGAGCACATTGAGAAACAGACTCTCCCACAATGCAACAGTTAGAGGCAACCCAGGCCTCTAACGTGGTTAGACCCAGAGGAAGTGAGTGCTGCACCTGGGTTCCACAAGCAGCACGACTCAGAAAGGGAATCACAAAATCTCCCACAGAGTCATGGGAAAAAGCAGTGTGCACACCCACTGATCTCAGCATGGGAGAAAAGTTCAAGTACAGTCCCACAATTTGCTGAACCTGGGCGAAAACATGTACACTTGCTGAGCAAAGGCCTGTGCGCTCTGCTATTGAGCAAAAATACCCTACTCACATACCCTACTGAACACAGAAAACTAAAAGGGGCATACAGAAGCCCTACAATCTGTGCGACTTGTGGGAACACAAAGCCTGAGCAAAAAAAGTGCACATGCACAAAATTAAAAAGGTGGGTACAGTGGTCCCAAAATTTACCCAACCTTGGCAAATAAAAAGGCACCAGCAGAAACTGCATGCCCAGGCCCCCCAAGTCAGTGACAATTGGAATGTGCATAGAAGCTTCAGAGAGACACATCCACTGGCAATATCTTTCTGGCAGAAACGCACCCAGGTGGAAACTACAGAGAGCCCCAATATCCAAATACAACAGCCCACAACTACCTGGTTGGAACAGCTGAAGGTCCTTCCTGCCACCAGCAGTGGCCCTCTCAAGAGGACCTGAGGGAGAGGCTGCAGAGACCTACACATCTACTCCTGCCCACCAGTCACTGCAGCCCACACACTTGGCAGATACTTCCACAACCCAGCAATACCACCAAGAAATAATGTCACTGACATCAGGGGTAGCAGTATACCACAGGCAGAGCAAATCCAAAAGCAAACTATGGAAGAAAGAAAATCACAAATCACAAATGTTGTGAGTAATGTACCTCAGAAAGAAAGTCAGTTCACTGACATCAACAACATGGGCACAGAAAAATACTATGAACAGACAGAAAAACAACTCAGAACCATCATAAAAAAAACTGGAAGATTTAACAGAAAGGACAGAAAAAAAGAAAAAGAATGAGATGAAAAACACAATCAATGAATTAAAAAATGAAAATAAGTCCTTAAAAAAATTATTGGACGTGAACAGAACAATGGAGGAAGGTAAGAGTTTGGGGAAAATCCAGAAAAAAAATAGAAGTGGAAGAATGAATAAGCACTCTTGAGGATATAGACCTAAACAGGAAAAAAATCAGAAAAGGAAAGAGAGATGCAAAAAGGGAGGGTGGGGGAATGAAGTAACACTCAGAAAAATAGAAAATTATCTGATACCATGTAGAAAAGAAACATAAAAGTCATAGGGATTTGAGAAGCAGAAGAAAAAGACAAAGGAACTGAGAAAATATTTGAGGAAATAATAAAAAAGAATTTCCCAAATTTGAAGAAAGAAATAAAAACAGACATACAGGAAGCTAAAAGAAACAAAATACTAAAATGAAAGGAAAATAACAGCAGGACACATAGTAGAAAAACTCCCAAAAGTCCAAGACAACAAAAATATAATGAAGCTAGCAAGAGACAAGAAACAGATAACCTATAAAGGAAAATGTGTTAGGCTCAGATCAGACTTCTCAGAAGAGACACTCAAAGCATGAAGACAATGGAGTAAGGTATTCAAGAAACTTCAAGACAAAAATGTCAACCTAAAATACTTTATCCTGCAAAGTTCTCCTTCATCTATGAAGGAAAAATATGGTCCTTCTCAGACAAACGAAATCTCCAAAACTTCACAAATACAAAGCCCCCTTTCAATAAATAGTATAAGAAGCCCTAAAATGTAAACTAACAGAAGACTGAATAGGGAGCATGTAACAAGTAAATGAATAGAACCATGAAAGAGGAACAAATCAACAAGTATAGACTTCCACATATCAATAATCACCCTAAATGCTAATGAAATAAACTCACCAATAAAAAGACACACAGTAGCAGGATGACAGAAAACAAAAAGAATCCAACCTTCTGCTCTCATCAGAAAACACACCTAGCTGTTAAAAGATAAATATAGATTGAAAGTAAAGGGCTGGAAAACAACCCTAAAAGCAAATGAAGGCAGGTACAGCCATACGTATATCAGATAAAACAGACTTCAAATTTAAAAAGGTGACAAGAGACAAAGATGGCCACTACATAATGATCAAGGAGACAATACACCAGGAAGATAAAACTCATCAATATATATGCACTAAATGAAGAGAACCAAAATACAGTAGTTACTAGCATCTCTGAAAAAAGACATTAAAGAAAATACATGTGTAGTAGGAGACTTCAACACCTTCTCTCCCATCAAGGGTAAGATCAACAAGACAAAAAATAAACAAGGATACAGTAACACTAAACAAATATCTGGACCTAATAGACATCTATAAGACACTGCACCCAATAATAAAGGAATACATATATTTTTCAAGTGCACATGGATCATTCTTCAGGATCTGGGTCACAAATTCTCAAAGATTGAAATCATATCAGCAATTTTCTCTGACATTAGGGCATCAATTATGAAAAGAAGAAAAGGAAACCACCCATCTCATGGAACCTAAACTTCCCATTAATGGAAAACCATCAGAATACTGAGAAAATCAAAGAAGAAATAAACAAATATTTCAAGATTGATGACAAGGACACAATCTTCCAGAATGTTTGGGATGCTGCAAAAGCACTAGTAAGAAGGAAGTATAAACAATACAGTCCCACATCAATAAACAAGAAAGAATTCAAAGAAAGAATCTAATCTCATATTTGAAAGAGCTAGAAAAACAACAGAAGAATCATCCAAACACCAGTACAAGAAAGGAGATAATAAAAACTCAAGCAGAAATAAATAAAATAGAAACAAAAAAAGACATTTCAAAAAAAAAATCAATGAAAAAAAAGTTGGGTCTTTGGAAAAATAAACAAAATAGACAAATCCCCAGCAAGGCTTACAAAGAAGGGAGAAAACTCAAATAAACAGGATCATAATTAAAAAAGAAATTACAATAGATAAAACAAAAATCCAGATGATAATAAGAGACTCTTATGAACACTTATATGCAGACAAGTTCAACAATATTGAGATGAACAAATTTTAAAAGTATTAAACCATCCAAAACTGGATAAAGAAGAAATAGAAAGCCTAAATAAACCAATCTCAAGCAGCGAAATACAAGCAGTAATCAGAACAATCCTCCAAAACAAAAACCCTGGAGAAGATGGATTCACAAATGAGGTCTACAAGATGTTCAAAGATGATCTAGTGTCCATCTTATAAAAACTCTTCCAAAAAACAAAGTAAAAAGGAATATTATGGAAAACATTCTATGAGGTCAACTTCATACTAATACCAAAACTATACAAAGACAACACAAAGAAAGAAAACTACAGGCCAGTCTCCCCAATGAATACAAATGAAAAAAATCTTCAATAAAATCCTGGCAAACAGAATCCAACAATGCATCAAAAAGATAATACACACAACATCATGATCAAGTGGAATTTATTCCAGGGAGAAAAGAATGGTTCACCACTCAAAAATCAATAAATGTAATTCAACACATCAAAAAAACAAAAAAAATAAAAACCATATGATCATATCAATAGATGCTGAGAAAGAATCTGACAAAGTTCAACATCCATTTATTTTTAAGGACCATGATGAAGATCCTCAAAAGTCATGGGATAGAAAGAATATAGCTAAACATAATCAAAGCAATATACAACAAACCCACAAGACAATATCACCCTAAATGGAAAAAAAAAAAAAACCCAAAAAATAGAACTGAAAGCTTTCCCTCTGAGATCAGGAGTAAGACAAGGCTGTCTACTTTCACCCTTACTTATCTATATAGTACTGGAAGCCCTAGCTAGAGTAATAGGGCAAGAGACAGACATACAAGGAATCCAAACAAATGGAAAGTAAAATTATAACTGTTCGCAGATGACATGATACATATCGAGAAACCTAAGAATTCTACAGAAAAACTCATGAAAATAATAAACCTGTTCTATAAGGTAGCAGACTACAGAATCAGTCTGAAGAAGAAATTAAGAAAACTATGCCATAAACCTGTAATCCCAGCTACCTGGGAGGCTGAGGCTAGGAATCACTTGAATCCACGGGTTCAAGACAACCCTAGACAACATAGTGAGACATAGTCTCAAAAAAACAGCCATGCATGGTGGTGCGCATCTATAATCCCAGATACCTGGAGAGCTGTGGCTGGGGATCACTTGAATCTGCAGGTTTGAGACAACCCTGGACAACAAAGTGAGATCTAGTCTCTAAAAAAAAGAAAGAAAACTCTCCCATATACAATTGTACCAAAGAAAATTAAATACCTAGGAATAAACTTCATAAAGGATGTGAAAGATATATAGGAGAATTATAAAACATTGTAAAAGATAGAAGACACAACGAAATGGAAAGACATCCCCTGCTCATGGATTGGAAGAATTAACATTATCAAATGGCCATTTTAGCAAAAGCAATCTACAAATTCAACAAAACTCCAATAAAAATCCAATGTCATTCTTCAAAGACATGGAACAAATATTACTAAAATTCACTTGGAATAATTTTTAAAAAACCATGAATAGCCAAAGCTCCCCTGACCAAGAGGAGAGAGAATGGAAGTATTGTATTCCCAGGCTTTAAATTATACTACAAAGCCATAATAATTAAAACAGCATGGTATTGGAACAAAAACAGCCACACAGACCAATGGAACATAATTGAAAGCCCAGAAATAAAACCCCACATATGTGGTCAACTAATCTATGACAAAAGAGGAAAAAATAAAACATTGGAACAAGGGTAGTCTCTTCAATAAATGGTGCTGGGAGAACCGGACTGCTACATGCAAAAGAATGTATCTAGACTACTGGTTCAAAAACCAATTCAAAATGGATAAAAGACTTGGATATTAGACCTGAAACCATAAGATACACAGAAGAAAATATATGCAATAATACTCTATAACTTGCACCACAGAATTTTCAGGACACATCTACAGAAGCAAAGAAAATGAAGGAAAACAACAGCTGATGTTACATCAAACTAAAAAAGCTTCTGTACAGCAAAAGAAACAATAACCAAAACAAAAAGACACCTGGTTGAATGTGGAAAATATTTTGCACTTCATACAACTGATAAAGATCCGATATCAAGGATCTACAAAGTATTCACATGACTCAACAAAAACAAAGCACTAAGTCCATCCAAAAAATAGGCAAAAGAGCTTAAAAGACACTTCACCAAAGAGGAAATATAAATGGCTAATAGGTATATGAAAAAATGCTCCAATATCACTTATAATCAGGGAAATGCAAATCAAAACCACAATGAGATACCACTTCACACCAGTAAGAAAGGAGGTACCAACAAGTGCTGGCAAGGATACGAAGAAAAAGGAATACTTTTACACAGCTGGTGAATGCAAACTGGTCCAACCACTACATAAAACTGTGTGGAGAACCCTCAGACTATTAAAAATGGAGCTGCCATTTGATCCAATGATTCCACTCTGGGAACCTAGCCAAAGGAAAAAAAAAAAAAAAACTAACTCAAAAGAAAACCTGCACTCCTATGTTTATTGCAGCACTATTTACAATAGCCAGTATATGGGAACAACCCAAAACCCCAAAACTGACAAACGAATCAAAAAGGTGTGGTATATTTACACAATACAATATTATTTAACAATCAAAAAAGATAAGCTTATGTCATTTGCATCAACATGGATGGAGTTAGAAGGAAACATGTTAGCTAAAATAAGCCAGAAAGAAAAAGATAAGTACCAGATATTTTCACTTAAATGTGGGTTATAGGGAAAACAAAGGACACACACACACACAAAAAAAAATTAACGAACTGATAACAGAACTGAAGCATAGAGCAAGGGAGAAGGAAGGAGGGTAAAATCAGGGAAGGAATGAGCACAAAAGAATGATAGATCATGGGTAACATGGTGGTGGGAGAACTTCAGGGTAGATAACAATGTTATTTATATATATGTAATAAAGAACTAATTAAAAAAAGGAAACAGGGAGCTGAGTTGCAATTGTTTTGTTTTTGTTTTTGTAAGTCTCTAAAACTTAGAATCCACTATCATAAGGGCCATGTCTTCTAAGGGCCCTCTCCATAAGTTGGTACCAGCAGAGTCAAAAGTTTTATGTTTTGATAGTAAATAAATTGACAGAATAGTAAAGTGGGCAACCATGTAAGGGTTCTTAAAAGTTAAATATTGAGAGTTGTGTACAATGGAAATCACAATCTTTTTCTGATGACTGACTTGCTACATAAGTCAGTCTTTAACCTTAAACAACACAAACACCAATACAAGCAGAAAGCAGCAAGGACCCTTCATTGCTGAAACTAGATATCCAGCAACTAGTCAGCAACTTTGAGACTGAAGATGAGTGAAATCTCTCCTCCCTGCCTTGCACTTTGGCCTAGGAAGGATAGAAAGCGAATAAAAATATAGGTAGTACCAACCAATCAGGACAGCCAAAATCATGGTTTGGTTAGAGTTGAAAAACAAAAGAGCTTGAACCAAACTTGAAAAACTAAGCTCACTTTAAGGATGAAAAAAACCAAAATCTTGGTTATTACAGCCTTTGAATAAATTAATGAAAATTTCCAAAACACATGTCAAGTCCACTCCTTATTAGCCCTCAGATGGCCTGCCCTTTGTTATTTCTGATCTGTCAGGGTTCCACAGGAGAAAATGAGGTGAATGTTTAATGGAGGTGGTGCTGATGCATCTATCCAGGAACCCAGGGGGCTCTGATGTCCCCCCATTCAAGATATGGTTGCTATCCTGCCACATCTCCATACTCTTCCAGTTTTCCCCAGACACTTTCACAGAACAAACGCATCTTTTTGTTCCATGCACATCACCCAATACAAGGAAGCATGGTGCCTTTTTTTCCAGGTGTTTCTATACTATTTCATGATCTTCCACAGCAACACATGCAAAAAATAGCCACCTCGTAGAAAGGCCCAGACACAAGTCTAAACATCTTTTCCCCTTTCCCTGGATTCCAGGGCATAACTTTTTATTCCTAGGACCCAAAGAAGAAAAATAGCAAAATGACCTGAAAACCCCTCTCCATCAAAAATCATCACCACCATCATATCTCACTTCCACCCTTCAAGCCCCACCACCCACAAGATGGCAGAGGAACGCAAGCAGAGCAGTTCCTGGCTACAGGCATGCCATGCAGGAAGGGGCCACACTCACCAGAGCGTCCACAGTCTGCACAAGACACCAGCTCTTCTGGTCGCCCACTCTTCTTGTTCAAGTTAGAGCCCCCCAAGCAGAAGTCACAGTAGTTATTGGGAATGACTGTCCCATCCGGTCCTTTCTGGGCTGTGGAAACATTTTTTTAAGATCCACTGTTAGACAGAGACGAGTTTCTACTGACCCCTCTTTTCCCACAACATGACCAGATCTGTTCCAGAAAGAATACAAAGCTTAGAATCTGAGATTTTGTCACAATCAAGTAGTTAAATTGGGCTGAGCTTTCTCTCTACTTTTCAGTTCAGCAGTACTAATGTCTTGCAAGCCATGCAGCGTTGAGTTTGATTTTGGCGTTTTTTCCACATCTATGTTTTTACAGAAATGACCTCACTCCTCTGACTGCATCCTCAGCTGAACAAAGCACCAGAAGGTCTGGTTGTCAAGTGAACACTCAACCCTGAACCATGAGCTCCAAGGAGCCAAGAACCCAGTGGCAACCACAGGTAGTAGTGTCACAGAAAACAGTCAAAGCTGGGGCCTTAACCTTGAGCTAGACATTCTCATTGAGGAGGGTCTTCCTCCGGTCCCTTTTGCAAAACAAAGCACCACTGTGGGGTGATCATTCCCAGGAATGACACTAAAGATGCTCTTGGGGGCTGATGAATATATTGGCAGGTGCACAGATGTTTACTCTTGTGCATCTTCATTTTCTTGAATGGTTGGTCATGGAATGCACCCAGGACTAGCATCAGCAGACCCTGAGATTCAGAACTGGACACTTAGTCCAGTCTCATGGCAGAGATGGGTTAAATGATGAGTGAGCCAGCAGGTCTTGAAGCTTTAAGACTTCATAAGCCAGTCATGCTTATACAAAAGTAAAGGAAAAATCTTGGGACGTGTTCTTGAAAACAAAAATGTATATGAATAGCCCATATCCTGGAGCATTGAAATCATACTTGGTTTCCAGGGGCCGGTTGAAAAGCCTTGGTCAGGTAAGTTCTTTGTATGAAAAAAATGCCTCCATTTTTCCTGTTTTTCTGTCCCTATTGTGGATATTTCTTTGTCACATTAATACACCCTGTTTGTAACTAAGAAGAAAGGAATGGAGGTTTACAGGATCAGCCTAAACCACTAGGGTATCTTCCTCCTCGCTATACCCAATGTCTCCTGCTATCTTTCATTATTCACTGGCTAGCATTAATCAGGGTCCCGTAGGGTACAAATCTGTAAAAGGAAGCAGATATGTGAGCACAAATACCATCCAGACAGTAAGTGATAAACGGATTCACCCACTTTAATATGATTCCCTCTGGCCTTAGCTTACTCCATGCCTCTGCTTTGCCTCCAGGAATAGAAAAACTTACCTGGGGAAGGCAGAAGACAAAAGCTTGTGGAATTACATTATAGAGGGTTAATCCATTTATCAGTTGCTATTTGGATTGTTTAATCAGTTTCTAAGTCATTGATTTTCATCTTTAGGGTGGCAGACAATTCTCTGCAAGAAAAGTCATGGCTGTTTGGGGCAGACAGAGAAGCTGGCCCAAATACCCTGTGGCCTGCTTGGGGGGGGGGGGGGGGGGAGGGGGGGTTTCTTCAGTAGACACCGCATCTCAAGACACCCACACAACATACAGAGTAGAGCTGCAAATAATCTCGAAAAATCGGCATATCACAAAAAGTTTAGTCTGCCTATAAAATCTTTACTACCCAGATCCCTTCCTCCTTCTCAGTGCCATTTTGACCAGTTTTAGAACTCTCTTGAAAAATCCAAACATGTCTAGGAAGCAAATAAACTCACAGTTTCTTGATTAGGAGGCTATCATGATCAATGAAAAGGGGAATGGAAGGAAGGGTATATTAGATTTAGGGGCAAAAGGTAAACCTTCAGTTTCATAATTGACATTTATTATAGAAAATATGCAGATGCCCATCAAGACTTAGGTAGCTTCTTGCATAAAGAGCAAACAAAAAGTCCCATATATATCAACCCACTGACTCTCAAGAGTTTTTACCATCTCCTTCCCATCAGGAGTTTTACCCAGTCTCACCATTCATCTCTCTTTCCTCTCAGGGACTTCCGATTATGTCTAGTTTCCTCCACTTTCAAAAAACCCTTAAGCCAGTAAAGATTCAGTTTTTTTTTCCTAGGGACTGTATCTCTTGTGAGTTGAGAATGAAGAAATATAATAACTGCCAGCTAATTCTTTACAGTTTCTACCAACAACAAACCACTGGTAGAACACCCCATTACTTAGGGACTCGAATATCGCAAGAAATAAAAATTTCAGAAATGATCTAGTAGAGCAAAGCAGTGACGGAGGAATTGAGCCTATGCAAAAAGACAAAAGGAACAGAATTTAATACAACTGATGAAGAGAAGATTCTAAGACAACTGAGAACAGAGTCCTCACCCAGATGTGTGTTGGCTGTTGGCTACACAACAGCTAAGGAGTGAGAAGAGGGCTCAAGATCTACTTGTAAGCCCTGATGTGTGCAGTTATGCCATAGCGGGGGGAGGGAGAGGCTGAGGAGAGTGTGGGAGTACTGTTTTAGTCTAGAACTGGCCCGGTATAGAAAAGAACAGTGAACAGATGTGAGGTATGCTTGATTCCAGCAACACCCTTTTTATTTCTTGTCTTACTCTCGTCTCACAACAGTGAACTCAGAGCTTCCCTCCAGCTAGGTAAAATATCTTGGGATAGATGAATCAATAACTTCTATATCAGGTTTCTTTAAACTTTTGGGAATTTAGGATTCGTTTGGAGAGCAAGAGTTCACTCATGGAGTTCTCCCATATTCCCCAGTCAGAAAGGACCTTGGAAGAATACACTGTTGATACCATATTGATGACCCTTCTCTGGTACATCACCTCATCCCCCCATATTAGGTGATCTTCAGATCGATGTATGGTCGACCCATGTACTGGTCACCCAGGAAACAGTTAACAACAATGGGTGGGGTGAATAACTTAGAAAAGGAAGCCAGAGATGTCAGTACGCAACTCAAGAGGCCCCTGAGACTTCCTCCATGGGTGACAGAGCACTGTGGCTACTTTCCCTGTGGCAGAGCTATCTGTCTCTATGCACATCATTCACTGGCTGGCTTATTCTGTGGTCCACAGAGAGGAGGGCAGGTCGGTGCCCCTGAGGATTGGCTATCCATCTGGCCTGGCCCCACACCTCACTCCCAGAATATGTTGCAAGCACAGTAGGCCGAGGGCCGGAGTTGTGGGAGAGGAATGCTGGATCTCTAATACGGGAGTTGAAGCACCAGCACACCTAATATAACCCAAAAAAGTAAAAACTATGATTCATTATCTCCTGAGAAGGGACACCAGGTTGCACCTACCCACTCAGCCTCTCTCTTTGTTCAAGTTTGAGAAGGAAAAAAAAAAAAGACAATTTAAGCTACAAAACTGTGACAGATCTTACAGATGCTTTGCATGCTATTTCAATGATTCCCCACAAAACTTAGTGAAGTAGGGGTTATTTGACAGATGAGGCAACTCAAGTCCAATGAGATTAAGGCGAGGCTTATGAAGCACCTCAGGCTGTTGATGTTCCCAGAGATGCTCTGCCTCTAACCATGCTTCTCTGCCTCCTGGGAGTCCACAGGCACACACATGAGGGACATACCTTGCATATTTACTGAATCTCTTCAGAGGCATCTTAATTCACCCAATATGATATTGAGGAAGCCCAAAGTGATAAAAATGACAGAGATTGTCCTAATAAAAAGCAGAGATTCCCTGTGAACTTAAATGTAATGCCCCTACGATAGGAATCCATCCCTCTTTGAAAACACATCTCCAGAGAATTCCAGAAGCTCATGAAGGACTTTTTTTTTTTTTTTTCCTCCAAGTTAAGCTCACACCATGGCTGCACTGGCCTATGGCCTGACACAGCCATGAGCAATTTCCTGGTATAGTATATGAGATCATTATAAAAAGGATTTTACTATAAATAGGAAGCTCTCCCAGACCTTGCAAGTGGGATTTAAATAGAGATTCTGCTTCTGCTTATGGGAAATTGAGTCCCGCTTTATAGAATAAGATGACGGGGAAGGCCGAGACCAGAGTGGTATCTCGATGGCAGCATCTGCGATGATGGATTTGGTTTTCTGTTGATTAATGTTCATGGACCGAGATCATATAAGAGCTACAAGGAAGCTGCTGAGAAAATAAAGGAGCTTTAAGAGTTTAGAAATTTACCTGAGGGAGATAGCTCTACAAATCTCAAAGGGAGATGGGGGAAGAAAGGAATCAGGATAAAGGTTCATGAAGAAATGCAAAATAAATAGGGAGGGAGAGGAGGAGGGCTCAAATAAATCAAACCAAGAGTGAAAGCCAAACCCCAAATAGTTCCACAATCAGGAAAGAGTGAGCATCACTCTAGAAAGGTCTTAGCACACTTTATAGGATTTTTCACTTCAACCGGACCATGTATCTAAGGCAAACAAGACCCTAAATCTTCTGTGAAACCACCACTCATACAGGGCTGCTTATTCCCCTATCAATCTTATCAGTGCAGCGAGATGCCTGTCACTCATTAGAATGGTTGAGTGGCAGGAACAGTCTGGCCACAGCAACAGCATCTCTTCTGACTCTTCAGAGAGCAGAGCTGCCTCCCAAGTGTCCCAGGGAAATGGGGAGCAGGCCAGAGGTTGAGTCTCCTCCAGGGCACATTTGCAAGAGTGTGACTTCACATCCTGAGCAGTCGCTCAGCCTGCCTGCCAGGGCCTGATGCACACGAACGAGGCCACGCTCAGTGCCCACCACCAGCCCCACAGCTGCACTTCAGAGCCCGCTAGTGGGGTGCACAGTCCTTGGGGAATGTGGGCACAGTGAGGAGAGCCATCCAGGAGGAACTGTGCCTCTCCTCGCCCCTCTTCCTAGTCTCCCCCACCACCCTCCATGGCTGACAGTTCCTGGCCCTCTACAGGTCTGACATGTTTCCATGGCAACCAGAATCCTGGGCTCCGACAGCCTCTGGTCTTGCCACCTGTTATTACTTCATCTCTCAAGTGTAAAGCATTCTAGCTCAGTGCCACTTGGCTGTGCAGAGCGCATCTTTGGAGGACAGAATGAAGAAAAGGGGAGCGGGAAAGCAGAAAGGCAGCTGCCCCAGGCTGGCTACAGAGGCCACGCTGGACCAGCCAGGCCAGCTCAGGAAGCTTCAGAGACTGCAAGGGTGAGGAACAAGGGTGTCAGTCAATGTGCTTTCCCTTCAGAATCAGCAAGCAGGCCTCAGCTGGAGGCCATGGCCACATCCTGCTCCCTTCTACCCAGTCTTTAATGAGGGATGTGGGAGGGGAGAATGGGGTGGAGGGAGAGTCAGGCAGATGGCTGGGGCAGCTGTGGAGAGCTGTGTGGTCGCCAACATGGAGCAGGACAGGAGAGGGTTAAAGTGGTGGTGAGATGAAGACTGTGGGGAAGGCTGGACCAGAGGGCAAACAGAGCCTCAAAGCCTGGATAAATGGCCTTAATTCTCATGCTCTTGCTCACCCTACTCCTTACGTGTTTACTCATATAAATTATCCTCAAGACCTGACACCTTTTTTTCATTGCTTCCTTAGAACTGATAAAAAAATAAATCCCACAGATCCAAGGAATAAAAACATTGGGATTCCATTCAGACTGGTTCTTCTTGGCTACCTAATTATACCTCGGTTCCTGCCCTGGGGCCCCAGAAGGAAGACAAATGATGCCCTCCTACCTGTATGTGGAAAGGCAAGGAGTGAGCCCCCCCCCCCCCCCCCCCTGAAGGAAGAGACTGCAGCGTGTACTCACCGCTGGCCTTTAGGCCACCAGAGCCTTCAAAGGCAGAGAACTCACTTTTGCTTGTGGACCACTTTGCCACCTGACATCAAGGACGATGTGAATGTACAGTAAGGATTAAGGAGAGGAGGCGCTGCTGAAGCACTGAGATTAATCTGCCTGAAGAAGGAAAGGCCAAGAGCTGACTTAATAAGTCGTCAAGTTTATGGATGGAGCTAAATTGCCACACTCCATATTGTCAGGGACAATGTGAGGCAGAATGAGCTAAGATGGCAGTACAGGCCACAAGAGAGCTGGAAACGCAGGTGACTAAACAGTTACAGGTATGGTTGGAGGAGTGGGTTTCTCTGACCAGAAGCCGGCCTGTGTCTGGACCCAAGCTGAGTATGTTCTTATCTAGAGGCAAGAGAATTAGCTAGATGATGTCTTAAGGTTTCTTTCAGGCTTATTATTTAAGGATCTACAATAAGGTGAAACAAGAGACAGAAAAAGTGTTCTAAACCTAGGAGCAACTCCGTATTTCATTGTTGTTTTGTAACCATGCATGCATCTCTTTCCCAAGGAGCTGTGAGCAACCTGAGAAAGGAATGGTCTCTTTCATCTCCAAATGCCCAACTCCTGGCACTGTAACTGATACAGTTCTGACAATAAACACTAAACAAAAGGATGGAAAAATCTTCGAAGAGGTTTTTCAAGGGTGAAAAATGTCAAGCAAAGAGTAGGAGCTGAGGAAAAGTGTCCCTCAAGTGACTATCCTAAGGCACCACCAGCATCAGCCCTGTTCATTACACAAGCCAGAAAGAGTGGGAAGTAGGAGTAACGGAGGAGTAACGGAGGCCATTAGAGAGAATAAAGCCGTGGTATAGAAAGTTAGTGGGCTTGCCCTCCTCTAGTAATTGATGCCCTTAAGCATTTCTTGGAAAACCAAAATGGGAGGAATTAAGAGCCTCCAAATTGGGTTGCTCCCAGAATCCCTTGGGTTCCATGCTTGGTTTCATACATGGAGTCTGCAGCAGCCAGTAGAACATAAGCCCTGCCCTACTGCATGTTTTGGCAGATACAGAATCTTCATAAAAATGTTTAAATGTAGTGTCAGTCATCCTACCTTCCTTATGCCGACCTTCCCCATCTTGATGAAATCTACGACTCACACTATTGAACACTTCATGAATACTGACTCCTAAAAACCAAGTGTGCCATAACAATCAAAACACTCATATGTGCACATGAGGAATCTTGGTGGGTGCATTTGATTAAGAAATGCAGTTTACCAGGAGTTTGAACACCCGCTCTGCAGCTAGCTGGTTACATGACCCATCATGCATGACCTCTGTGCTCCAGCCTTAGGCTAGTCACCCCAGAGCTGTCACCGATGCTTTGGAAAGGGAGAAAAAGATGAAGCAAAGCTGATTGCTTTTCTTGGTGCTGATTAGGAAAAGCACAGGAGATATTTCAATTTTCCAGTGGAAGGTCATGTGGGTCAGTTCATGCCCTGGTAGAGCAACTTATTATTGCCACCAAATGAGTCCGTGGAAGGGCTAACGTTTAATTTGAGAGTAACTATGTCAATAGGGCTCCGAATGAAGTGGTGTCCTTCCCCTTAGAGAACTGCAGGCTATCTCTGTGCTTTAGAGCCAGATAAGCTCTGTCTATTTACATAGCCAAGATATGGCTGTGTATTAGAATTCATCAAGCCCTCTTTCTCTCTTAACCAATTTTGCAACTCACTACCCCTCCTTACCCACCCCCACTGGACCCAAGTCATCTCCACCTCCATGTCAACCCAAACATTCACAACGGACTAGCGTTTTTTGCAACCTCCAGATTGAGAAACAGTGCTCACGAAGAGAGAAGGATACTCTCACGCACTGGACCTGAGTATCAGGAGACAGTCATGAGACCACAGAGCCAAGGGGCAGCCAGGCCAGAGATGAGGGCCCAGATGGACACTCTCAGAAAGCAAGCCAGGAAGCAGGTGCAGGAGCCATGGGTAGCTTTGCCCACGTAGGGCAGAGCTTTAGGAAAAGGATGAAAGCCAAGCCTACCCCTAGATTTAGCAGTCCAACCAGACTGTAGCCAGCTTTCTGACTCAGTGCACCCAAAAGAAATAAATTTGAAAGGAAATAGATCAAAGTAAGTATCAGTCTTTGAAAACTGCATGTCTCTAAGGCAGTGGTTCACCTGGGACGTGTTAAAAATATAAAATCTAGGGCCCCACCCGAGACCTACTGAATCTAAAACTCTAGGCTCCAGCAGTCTGTGGTTTAAGAAACTTTCCAGTTGGTTTTGATGCTCTCGTTAACTTGACAGCTGAGGGTTATATCGCGTTGCATCACACACAATTTTTGTTGTTGCTGCACTTTATTACTCATTTTATTGTCACCTAACCCTATGAGATAAACACAAGAATGTTTTGATTTTACATCAGTGACTTAAGACTAAGCAGTTTGTCTAAAGTTACATGTTAGTAAGCGGACACGTGGGTGCTGAACCCAGGCAGTATAGCTCCTAACTGGTCCATAAGATGCCACCCCATCCTGGGCACATACAACTGCACACCTGAAGGAAGTCGAGTAAGAGCAGGGACAGAGTGTCTCAAAGTTGAATGCTGGGCAATTCAGCATTGAGGGGGCTTATTAAAATTCAGATTAGGAGTCATTGGTCAGGGGGGTAGGACCTGAGATTCCCCATTACTCAGATACCACCATCCCTCTGCCAAGAGTAGCCTGTTGACACCCTCCTGGGTTTGTCTGGCACTGAGAGGTTCCCAGGTCACAGGACATTCAGTACTAGAACAGGCCAAGCCCAAAGCAGACCCAGATGGTCACCTAGGTCCCAAGAGATGCGGAGGCTACAGATGATCCTTCAGGCAGCAACAATACAGTATGTTGAAGCACCATGATAGAGCCAAGATGGGTATGGCACCCTGTTTGACACTTCAAAAAGGCTGCTTTGGCTACAAGATACGGAAAGGACTGGAAGAGGCACGGAGACCCACGTAGATGATGTGATGACCCAAGTGAGAGGCAGCAGAGGATGGGGGGTAGAGAATGGGAAAAAGATTTGGGGTGTACTTTGAAGGGACTAATATAGGCAGTGAAAGACAAGAGCCAAGGATGAAGACTAAAATTTTTCTGACACCAGCATTTTTTTTAGATGGCTGAGATCAGAAAGACATAGAAAAATTAACAGAAAACTAGTTACAGACTAAAAAGATACAGGAGCCTTATTGAAGAGGTTGATAAGTGCTTTTGTTATGGCAAAAGCCATATACAAATGAAAGTCAGAAGCAGAATTTATATTGACAGACAAGGTCCCTATAATATCACAAAAAGCTAATGTTTGATTTGAAAACCATGAGCTGAATTACAATTCCCCACCCCACCCCCAGACTCCTATACTGAAGCCCTACTGAAGCCCTAACCCCCCAAAGTGATGGTGTTTGGAGATGGGGTTTCAGTAGCTAACTAAATTTAGATAAGGTCATGAGGATAAAACCTCTTGGTGAGATTGGTGATCATAATAGAAGAAACCTTGTAAAGCTTTCTTTTCTCTCTCCACCCATATCTACCAAGGAAAGGTCACCTCCAACCCAAGGAGAGTTCTCAGCAGACACCCTGCTGACACCTTTATCTGAGACTTCCAGAAATAAACTCCTACTGTTTAAGCCACCCAGTTCTATGCTATTTTGTTGTCACAGCCTGTGCTTAGATACCTCCCACTAATACATTGATTTCTTTTGAAAAATCACTATGCAACATAACACATTTGATAACTGACCGATTGGCAAAAAATAAAGGGGAAGCAGTAGGTCCTTGACAAAGATCCCAGGCTGACATTAGGCTCCCCAACTGGAGTTCTTATACCCTGATGCAACCAAGTAGTGCCCAACTCAAACACCTCTACATCTCGCTTCTCACTCTACTGTCCATGTGACTTAGGACAAGTTACTCAGCCTTGCTTAGCCTCAGTTTCCTCTTCTGAAAAAGATAGCACAGGCCTCAACTGGCGAAAATTACATGAGATGATGTATGTCAAGTTTCTGACATCTAAAAGATATTCCAACATTTCTTTCCCTCTTTCATCACCTAGTTGAAAAATAACTTTATTTCTGATAAGATGGGCAGGATGGGGATGGGGATGCGGCAGGAACCAAAGGCCAAAATAAGCAAGCTTTCCCTAGACAGGACAGCTGACTGGAGAATCCACATCCATGTTCCACATCCCCAGGCACATCCCTTAGCCTCTGTGTGCTTGGTGTCCTCTGCAAGACCCAATACCTACTTTACTGAGTTACTATGAGGACTAAATGAGATCAACATGTGCCCCTTAGCAGAGTCTCTGACACAGCCAAGGAATGTTAGCAGTATCACTGCTGTCATCACCATAGCTCAGTACATGGAATGCTTCCATCCTGAACCTTCTAGGTAATTAGGCCAAAAATGGGAGAGAAATAAGACAGGCCTGCAGAAAGGCAAGAGGCAGGTGGATGCGTGATCCTGGGGAAACATGGTGGTAAACACAGAGACACCACACTTGACAT
The DNA here is from genome assembly GCA_004024945.1 of Uropsilus gracilis. Lineage (NCBI taxonomy): Eukaryota > Metazoa > Chordata > Mammalia > Eulipotyphla > Talpidae > Uropsilus > Uropsilus gracilis. The sequence continues at coordinate 58,560 of PVHY01005098.1, forward strand.
TCTGCCCCACTGCTTCCTCTCACTGGGTTCATGCATCTATATAATAGCTCCAATCAAAACAAAGTATTCCTAGAGCTGAGACCACACTGTGGCTTTTCAGAGACTCAGTTACACCTAGTTCTATGAGCAGCCACATGCACCATGAGTGCTCAATAAACACCCATGTCTAGCTCAGGGTGAAGGATAGATGTTCCATATGTAAGACACAGTAAAGTATGTGCCAGGACCAGGTCAGCCTGCAATAGCGATTCCTAAGACCCCATAGGCAGTCAGTCTTCCAACAAAGGTGCAGATAGACCCTGACGTGGGTCAGCCATCTTTGGTCAGAGACAGACTCTGCTGGTCTGAACAGGATAACGGGATATTAGCATGCACGATGAGCAGGTCTGATGCCACATACCTACATCACCTCAATGAAGACGCCCTGGCAACACTGAGATCAGTATGATTTTTCTCTCCATCTTACAGGCAACAAAGGGGCAGAAAGTGTAAAGAAATGGTCCACCTTTATTTATACAGATGGAAAATGACAGGGTGCAGGGACTGAATCACATCCTGGCCTGACCAGTTCCACCACAATGCTCTCAGCCACAAGGATAAGAGTGAGGAAAACCCACAGATCTGGGAAATGAAATTTATCTCACCTGCTAAGGTCACAGCAACTCCCCAGGTTCTTCTTGGTTTTGTTATCTGTATACTGCTTAGTTAAATAATAATTCATCTAAAGAACACCTGTTGCTAGGTTCCAAATTTGCTCTGCAGGAAGCAGGAAGCAGCTCACTTTTTTAGCCAGAACCTACTTCAGAATCTTGCCCTATCTCGCCTGTAAGAAAACCTAAATTCCTGCATTGAGGTTGGGCACGCAGCTGGTGGTGTGGGCTTTCTGGCATTTTAGGCACCTTTCCAAAATTCTTAAGCTGCATCAAAGGTAATTTTCTCTATCTCTTAAAGCTGTATTCATTGCCCCTGGGCCATATGTTAGAGGACAGAGATGTCAGAAGACTAATAACATCTGTTAGATCTTTCCCATCAGTGAGGCAATGACATCATGTGCTTCTTTTAGACAATTTGCACATTATCAGACTAATTTTCAGATTATCTAATCAGCCAACATTACCCTTAATCAACTCAGCCCTCCTCTTTCAGTCCCACAGAGCACAAGATGCCCTCCCGAGGCACACAAGCCGGGGTCCTTTCTTCCAGCACGGATGCTGAAAGCCAGCATGCCAGGCACAGCACCAGAAGCAGAGCACAGAGATAGCCAGGCCCCTCGGGCAACACCACTTCCATCCCCAGGACCTGAGAAATAGGCTTGAAGTCATTTTATAGACCCATATTTTTAAAAAAAACATTTTCCTCTTAGGAGTTCCAAGTATGCAATGTTATACTCATTTCTGCTACTAGATAAAAGAGGTAGACCCTATCACAGGTAATAACATACCAGACAAATTTATTTCTAAACCATCTATTATTCCAGTAACGGCTACTGTGGTTCTCAGGATTGTCATCCTATAGAATGACAACTACATGGCCCAGCACAGAAGATACTTCGACTGTGGCCCCTATCCCTCCACAGATCCAAAATCCAAGACTGCACTCTGACCCAAGTATAACCAGTCGCTGGAAGCAATCAAGTTTTCTCAGGCCTCTCTGCCTTTGCATATATAGTTCCCTCTGGCTAGAAGCCTTCACCTGCCCCAGTCATGTCTTCTCATTCAAACTTGAACGCCATCTCCTCAGTGAAGCCTTTGCAAATGCCCCCATGCAGTTTCTCAAGCTTTCTTGTGCACAAGAATACCCTAGAGGACAGAGTCTCTGTTGACAACTGCTGAACCCACCTCAGTGCTGCTGTTTCAGGTTCTCTGCTGGAGGCAGAATATGCCTTTCCAAAAAGTTCCCAGGTGATGCAGAAGCCCCCCCTTTTGAATGCCACCAAGTGGGCTGTGCCATTGAGTCTTTTGTTCCTTCAACCTTTTGTACCTACCCTGATTATATGTCCACACTTAGACTGTGAGGTCCTCAAAGACAGGGACCAAGATGCACTCAGTAAATGCTAACTTAATGGGAAGGAAGAGTGGGTAGACAAGTGAACTTTTTTTATATAGTTCTTATTTATATAGACTGAATTTATTTATATAGTTTTTCCATTCAGGTCTAGGATCTCATAAACTCACTCACCCACTCCACCTCCCCACCCAAAGTACCTTAAAAACATCTGTAATAGATTCCTGTTGTACAAAGGTAAAAAGAAATTCAAGAAAAGTCTTGACATTACGAACTTGTGTCAAAGAACTTTTGAATTCTAAGTAGTGTTTTCTGTTCCTCTGGCTCCTCTGAAGCTGTTTACCAATGTGACATATTAGGGGTTAACAAGAGAATGGTAACTCACAAGTCCTGACTGTCTGAACTCTCTCTCCTTGTATTCATAGTTGTGCATGTGTGTGTGTGTGATTATCTGTACACACACACACTAAACTGATTTAATTTGTTGATTAGAAGGTGATCAGACATGGAAGAAAGAAGAAAGATCCAGCCTCACACAGGGAGGGAAAGGGCAGCACTCAGGTGGGGAAGAGCCATGAGGAAAGCACTCTTTCCCAAGGGGAAGAGTTTGTTGCCAGCATCTCTGGCTGCCTGCAGTTAAGGCAGAGTGGCAAGGGCACGAAGTAAAGGAGGCTAACCTACTGAAGGATGAGAAACATACTTAGGAGAAAATGAGAAGCTGAGAGAAGAACAAAGGTGAGAGGACATCAGCTGGGAGGGGTAGGAGGAATATGCTCAGCGCTGAGCTGGCAGATCAGGGCAGCTTGGGGCTGGTGGGGGGGTTTGTCAGCCGGTTCCAGGGCTCCATTCTGCCCTTGAGCGGCCGTAAGCACAGGGATGAGCAATGGGCTTTGCTGGAGACACAGTTGGAAGGGAAGCTGCAAGGGACAGCAGGAGAACCAAAGTCAAAAGGTCTCTACTACCGCAGGTGGTGCAAGCCCAGCTGCCATGGCCTGCAAACTCCTGAGTCTGTAGGAATGTTTTCCCATAGGCCTGTGCGCACAGGCACACAGGCAGCTCAGGTCCCCTGTAGTTCTGCCAAAGAGGAAAAGTCAGCAGTCCCTCTTCACTACAACCCAGACCTTTTTGGGAGGAGGGTTGGGGGAGAAGAAAGAGATTGGTCTCCTGGTGTAAGCTTGCCTCCAAAAGCCAGGCCCAGGGAGGATCACCAAGCTGAGACCTTAAGAAGAGCTGTCACATTCAATTCACCACAGAGCCCCGGCGGCATTTAGGGGCAGGATGGATGGGAGCCCACCCCACCCCAAACAGTGGGAGCAGCTAATGACTGGGTATTAATGATGCTGGCAATTAGCACTCACGAGAAATGGTTAGGGGGCTGCTCGCCAGGGGCATGTGGGAGGGAAAGGAGCCCACATTCGGAGCAGCAAACAAATTGGTAGTGTGTGTGGTGCAGAGAGCCTGGAAAGAGCAGCTGTCTCTTGCATTTGTCTAGAAAAATTGAGACTGAGAGTAGGGGTGGCTTCTGTGAACATGAAGGGTCTTTCTGCACGCCCTCGCCACTAGCAAAATTGGGGTTAGTTACAGAATTCTCAGAGAGGGAGCAATGAGACATCATTTAAAAAAGGTGTTTGGGAGAGTTGTGGAGCCTTCCTCAAGTGAGGAGGTTCCAGAGGAGCCCAGGGACAGTCAGTCTCTTCTTGATGATTTAAAAGCCCTGAGTGGTTCAGTGATCCCTTCTGAAGAATCTGATTTCTCATCAGCAGGGTGAAAAGAAGGCAAAAGACCTGCTCACTGATGAACACACAGAAAGAAGAACAAGCAGCAAGATGAGAGTTTTCTCCAGGGACATGTCTCCGCTTAGGAAAAGGAAGCAGTTTCCTTCCTAAGCAAGGTCATCTGACATCCAGGTGAGGAGGCAGAAGATGTGTGTGAGAAGATCCTAATGAACAGAAAAAAATATGCCAATATCCATCTTGGAAGTCCACAGCCCACCAAGAAAGAACCATAGGAATAGCTGAGAATAGCCTTCTTCTAGTCAGGATTTGTCTGGGGGACCATGAGGAGGCTTCCTCTGCTGATGTCATCACTGTGCACACACAAAAGAGACCCAGACAAAAGAGAAGCCCTCCAAACCCTATAGCTGAGTAAAGCATCTACATGCAAGGACAGAAAGGCCTGACATTTGTCAAGAGATGTAAAGAAGATAAGCCAGCACTGGAGGGATAGGGAAATAATACCGAGTTAATAAATACTTTAGAGGGAGTAATCATCGCTAATAATACTTTGCAGATAGCAACCTAAATCAAAGGAGACCATTCTTAGCCTCCTCATGGTAGGAGATAATAGCTATGCCTTGGCCACTTAGATCAGAAAAGGGATAAGAGGCGAGATGGGGAAATGCAAATATCTGCTGCTCGGTACAGGTCAATACATTTTTCTTTCTGAAGGACATGGGCAACCGGACCAGGGAAAGCTGTACGCACTGAGAAGACACACCTCAGCATTGCAGTTACTCAAGCTGGCAAGGGGAGGTGGGCACAGTTCTGTCAGACTCCCCCACCCTGCTTTTCAGGTTCAGTCCAGATGACAATAGCAGCTAGGAAATCAAGCATGAAAAGCCTGAATCCTGAAAGGAAGATTTAAATCAGGAGGTGTAGACTGAACTGTGTCTCCCCAAAATGCCTATGTTGAAGTCCTAATCCCAGTAACTGTGACTATATTTGGAGACATGGTCTTAAACGTGATTAGCCACTAAGAATGGCCCATATTTAAAAGACCAGAAACAATAAGAACTGGAGAGAGTGTATAGAGAAAGAACCCTCCTACACCACTGACGGGAATGTAGACTGCTCCAGCCCCCATGAAAAGCAGCGTGGAGGTTCCTCAAAAGACTAAAACAGTGGATCTGCCATACAATCCAGCAGTTCTACTTCTAGGAATCTACTCAAAGAACACACACAAAAAAAACTAATTTGAAAAGAAACCTATACTCCCATGTTTATTGCAGCACTATTTACAATAGTCAAGATATGGAACCACCTAAGTGCACCAAAACAGATGCACAGTGGATCAAGAAGTTGTGGCACATGCGCGTGCGCGCGCACACACACACACACACACACACACACACACACACTGGAACAGCACTCGGCAATCAAAAAGATAAACTCATGCCATTTGTGGTACCATGGATAGAGCTGGAGGGGATTATGTTAAGTAAAATAAGCCAGAAGGAGAAAAATAAATACTGGATGGAGTCACTTACATGTGGGGATATAGTGGAATCAAGCAAAGGGTCAGAGAAAGACAAACTTTAAAACCAATGCTTGGATGTGGATCATAGGTCTGAGACAGCTGAGAGGGGAAAGAGAGAGGTAGGGAGAGAGAGAGGAGTGAGAATGCAGGAACCATGGTAGAAGACCATGGGTGCTTTGGTGTGGTGACCACACAGAAAGAGAAATCTTATACTGTCAAAATATTAATAAGGACAGAAAACAACGGCACTTTATCATTTAAAAAAAAAAATTTAACCAACCCCAGCCTCTAGGTTGCCTAGGTGCTCTTGCCTGTTGCCAGTCTATATAAAGGCTTTTTCCCTTTTTCCTCAATAAACTTATCATGTGCCACTATACTTGTGTGAGTGCACATGTGCATATGTGCATGTATACATATATATCATTAAAAATAAAAAATAAGTGGTGATTAAAGAGGTAAGCTATGATGCAGCTTAGGATGGGCCCTAATCTGACATGACCAGTGTCCTCAGAAGAAAGTTGGACATAGCCAGGGACAGTGGGTCCATATGCACAAAAGGACAACCATGTGAAGAGCCAGCAAGAGGGCAGTCATCAAGCCAAGGAGCAAGGCCTCCCAAGAACCTAATGGTACTGCCACACTAATCTGGGACATTCAGACCCCAGAACAGTGAGGAAATAAATGTCTATTCTTTTACCCCTTCGTTGTCTTTGGGATGTTGTCATAGCAGCACTAGCAAAAAAATACTCAAGGTAATATTACTGGGGGAAAGTGAGGAGGGGCTTGAAGGAAGCACCCATAAGTGCAAAAAAAAGGTTTGGCCAAGGTGTTATTTCAAATATTTAGTGAAGACCACCAGTCACCATCAGCGGGCTGAGCTGACTGACTGAATCATCTCAAAAACACAAGTTCTTCCTCATCTAATGATCTCAGAGTGGTTCACATCTTGAAGCAAGCTCTAAATTTTCCATTTTCCCATTCCACATTGAGTTTCTGGTAGGTTCAGGAACCATAAAGAATGCTATAGAAGGAAGTTCTTTTTGATTCCCTAATTCATAGGTGGACATTGAGGAAGGAACGAAAAAATAAAAGTGAAAACAAATATTCAAGATGGTTTTGAGTCTTCAGATTCCAAAATCCCACTGGTGAGCCATCCAGATGTGTTCACTGGCGATCCATCCAGATGTGTTCACTGACTGAGGGCTCAAGTGAAGGGTCAAGGGTCCCAAAGCTAAGTATTGCTAAGACAAGCGAGGCCTATACCAAAATCACAGCCCCTATAACATAGCCTAGACAATAGCTCAAGAATGTTCCACATCTCTTGGTGGCCAAGATACTGAAGTGTCCGAATTGACACACCCAAGGGCTATGCCCAATTTGAGTTAGGAGCTATGAATGGAGCTTCTGGAGCTGGGGGGAAAGGGTAACAAGTCTGGTATTTGACAATGGTCAAGGAAAGGCATCTCTCTGTTGCCTTAGCCCTTATCTTCCTTTCTCTGGAGCAGAGTTGGGTGTCCCACCCATGCCCAGTTCACTCTAAGCCTGGAGCTTGGCTGAATCATACAGGCAGCTGGGATGGGGTGGAAAGAGCCAACTCACCAAAGGAATTGAAACCCAACAACAGGTGCACCAGGAAATGCCAGCAGTATGAAAAAGGCTGCTCCATAGCCCTGCCCACCCACCTAGTCCCTGTCCCACCCAACAACTCACGTCTGTGGTTCTCATTTCTGTGATTGGGTGGGGACCGGGTCTCCTGGTCTTGGGCTTCATCCCCCTCCTCGCTGGCCAGGTGAGTGTGAGCGTAGTGGTAGCTGAGACCTGGCCGGTTCTTGTAGCGCTTGCCGCAGACTAGAGAAGAAATGAAGAAAGGAAAGGGAACCACAACATCAGCAACCTCACAGCCACTGCCATTACTCTACCAGGTAGTCATTCCTATCCATTCACCCCAGTACTGAATTTTCCTTAATAAGTGTCTCCCACCTCCCAACATCCCTTGCCCCCAGACAGAAGCAACACCATTATAACAATATGGGCCCGTGGAAAGAAAAAGCATAAGAAGTAGAAGATGAAAGTTGAGCTGCATAAAAGTTCCATCGTTTCCTAGCTGTGAGACCCTAGGTAAGTCACATACCCTCTTTGTGCTCAGAGGGGAAATGGGAAAGGTACTTACCTCATGAGATAGTTATGATGTGCTAACTTCTATGCAAAGCATTTAGAACATTGTTAGAAACAAGGAGTGATGATGATTAGAACTTTAAAGTCAATGGGTACTGGGAGCCTATCTAGTCCAACACATCATGGCACAGAGAAGGCAAGCAATGTCCAGCAAGACTAAGTGAGTTGCCTGGGATCACACAGGTAGTTGCAACAGAATAATTAGAATCCAGTCTCCTGGATTCCCATGCAGGTCTCCCTGTGGTTGGTTCTGTTTGAAGGACAAAAGCTTCCTATGCACAGCATCTTTGACATATCACCCAGTGATTTTTGTGCCAGAAAACTCCATTTCTACCATGAACCCCTGAAGTCAAGGTGTCCTTGAGAGATGAGGAAATAGAGGGTATATACCCTTGATCCCCCAAATAGTCTCTGATATGCAGAATCTCCCCAACCCTGTCCTCAAGAGCACCACCTCTTAAATGGGCAGCATGAGATAAAGGCAACAAGTCACAAAAGTATCATTTTTCAAAGCCAAGAAGAAGAAAGGAATGGTTCCAACATTCCAACAAAGGAATGAGAACACTCATTCAGAACATGAGGAGTCTGACTAAAAAACTTAAGACCAGACCATCCCTCTCATCCCACCTTCCCTACAGTCCCCCAAACACATGCGCAAAGCCCTAAAATCATCCAGTGCCAACTCTCTCATTCTGTGGCCATGTTTCCTGTCACAGCAAACCCTATCTGATGATGCCAGAGCACCATGGCTACAGGCTACAGGAGATTCTCCCTGCAAGTGACTGGGATGTGGCTGTGAGCATAAACATCCACCCAGGGGAAGGAACACATGTTAGGGGTCAGAGGTGGGAATGAGAAGGAATGGACAAGAGAAATGAAGTCAGAGACTGGGCTGAAGTAGCATGAGGCTAACGGCAAATTTACGTGACCCTGGAAGGCTTTTTATACACTGTGAAGGAATAGTTTTCAATATGTTGAACAAGGAGAGGAAGAAGCAGGTAAGAAAAAAACAGGTTGGGCAAAATACAGGTTCCTGTGGGATATATGGGGGTAGGGGATAGGGATACATTAACCTGCCCTAATCTCTTTGGGGAATGTCTCTAAGGTGAGTCAATATTTGGAAGAGGATCAGGAGGCTACTCACTGGGAAGAACTATGCAAATCCATCTTCAGGGTTCTGATAAGATAGTAAATTAAGTGTTCTTCATTCACAGCATGGGTCTTGCAAACATAGCTCCTTACCAGCAGACTTCACCAGCAGACCTAGGTTCAAGCCTATGACTAAGTGCCCAACTGTAACTGGCTGTGTGACCCCCAAGAGTATAGAAAAGAGCTCTGAAGCCAACTTATCCAAGTCCTATGCTATTTCCAATAGGATTTCTTTTGTTACTAGGTTCTTTTAGTTATTTTACGTGTTACAGTAGTCCTCCCTTACCCACAGGAGATGTTTTCCAACACCCCAGTAGATGCCTAAAATCAAGTGTGGCACTGAACCCTACAGGCACTGTACTTAGATGTAGGATAAAGTTTAATTTGTAAATTAGGCACAGTAATAGATGAAGAACAGCTAATAATAAAATAGAAGAATTACAATTTATTATAACAAATTGCCTATGAATGTGAGATGTGGTCTTTCTTTCTCCTCTCTCTCTCTTCCTCACTCTGCATGTGTGTATGTGTATCTCCCCTCTCAAATTATCTTATTATACATAATATCTTTAGACAACAGTTGTCCATGGGTAATGAAACCTTAGGAAGTGACACCTGAACAAGGGACCTACGATGCAGCTATTGGAAAAACTAGATCATCTCATTTCTTCTTTCTCCTCTTTATACCAACTATTTTTTCTTCTTAACCTGTACATAAGAATTCCCATAGCAATATTTAAAAATAGCAAAAACAAGTATTTCCTATTTTAATTAAATAGGATTTATGTTTCACTGTTTAGAATGATATCTGTGGCTAATTTTTAATCTATCAAATTGAAGTGGTTTCTTTTATTCCTGTTTCAGAGTTTTATTGTAGGAGAATTTTGCTGGCTGCCCTTTTACTATCTGCTGATACATGGCTCTTTAAGTGTGTTGATGTGGTGAACTACATTCATCTCTTAACGTTTCCTGTGGCTGCACTGCCTTCATAGAACGGTTGCCTTTGGTTAGGGTGCACTGCCCATCTGATGCACAGCCACATTCTACTTGCTAACACTGCATTTTGCGTGGATACTCTGACTTGAGATGGGTTTATAATTTTTGGACTACCTTTTACCACATTTCAATTTTATGGTTATCTTAACTTCTAAACATGAACTGAGGACTTTTGTGGATACAAACAGACAAGACACATATTCTCTCTGTTGCCTTTTCTCTTATCTGAAAATCATGAGCCTACTACTTACCTTGAAGAATTTTAAATAACATTTATAAAGTATCTCTCTCAGTACCCAGCACATAATAGATGCTCAGTAAGTAGTAGTGGAGAGCACGGGCTTTGGTTTGGTCGGTTTCATCAAAAGTCCTGAGCCTCCTGAAAGAGGAGCTGTCATCCCTACCTCACACTATGGGACCTATCAACTGAATAGACTTTCTTCATAAGAGTCTAAAATTCAATCTAGTGACTACTACAAATTTAAGCCCCACGATTGGCTAGTCTCTCCCTCTCTCTTGCACACCCATGCACAAGTATTTCACAAAATAATAAAATGGCACTATACATCTCAATTCCCACCTGACTCAGGGGTTCCTGCAGCACATACTCTGGGCCTGCCTACAGTTTTTTTCTGTTTAGCCTTTTAAATGACCTGAGGTCAATAAACAGCAAATTATGTGGTCACTGGATATAAATCCATCTTGTCACCAAATATAATGTTGGTGAGGAATAAATGTTTACTAAAAATAGGATGACAGTATCTGTATTTCCAGAAGGAGGCTCAGCTGCCTCCGCAGTTCTCCCATCATAAGTTGTACAGTACCTCACTTTGTGCCATTCTGTCATGTCAATGACCACTGTCTTCCTTAATTCACAGAGTTTTCAGGATCTAAACTGTCATGTGGGCTGTGTAACATCACTTTACTCCCATAATTATTCTAGAAACCTGTACTGGGACACCCCCACTGATGGGGAGCTCACTACCTATTTTGAGGACTCCTGAATTATAGTATGTCTGTGCTAGAAATCTCTCTAAAGAACAGTTTTACATAGATTTCATCTTGACATCAGTTCATACGCTGCCATGATCGATCATCCCTTCAAAGCATCTTTATTGAAGAGTTGATGAACAAACACAAAAATACTTTGTAAGGAAACCAGGAGCTGAGGGAGGAGGCGGGAAGTGTATAGAAGTCGATCTATCTATCCACATTAATAGTCCTTAAAACTAACAAAACAAACCCAAGCAAAGAACTTGCTGTGTCTCCTTCCCCAACACCACAGGGAGTAATTATTTTTGAGAGCAAATCCTGCCAGAAGATATTCTCAAAGAGTGGTCCCCAGAATGGCACCATTCAGAGATGCAGATTCTCAGACTCCACCCCAGACGTACTCTACTAGGAGCTCCAGGCACAGGGTCACGTGCTCTGCATTTAAACAAGCTCTCTGGTGATTCTGAGGAACATTGGTTTGAGAACTCCCGTGCTAGCAGATCAAATCTATGCCTGGTCACCCACCCACCCTTCGTTTGGCCATTCAGACATTTGCAAGTGGCAGCCGGGGCCATGGAGAGAGTCCAAGAGCCGTGCTTGCTTGTCAGAAGGGACAGAGCAGACAGAGCACGACCATCCTGGATATGAGAACCGGCCCCCACATGCAGAGCTATCCTGATGGAGCTTCATGCACCCCCGCTTTCTCCATGTCATTCCTTTACACCAGGTCTTCCAGGAAACACGGATAAGATGTTTGGGCCAGCTCTGTGGCCCCGGAAAGAGAGGAGACCTTCTGTCAGCCTCCCCGTGCTGTCCGCCATCCCACAAGGTAGCAAACAAGTCAACAAGCAAGGAGAGAGGTGGGACAAACACACCAACGTGAGCTCCAGCCTGGCAAAGAGAAGGGGCCAACATACAGGCTTGAGTGAGTGGGGGACAGCTTCCTGGAGGTGGTGGGATGAGTCACACCTCAGGGAGAGTAGCAGACAGAGGAGGCAGGCGAGGGTTCTCGGGCACCAAAACACAATCTACCCAGCACTTTCTGGGACCTGTGAAGGGGACTGACAAGACAGGAAGTAGGGCAGGATTCCATCCTGCCCACAGCGAGCCAGATTTCAGACTGGATCCCAGCGGCCAACTTAATCAGATTTATGTTTTAGAAATATCACTGAAGACTGTGGTGCACAAGATGGATTTGAAGGTGGCAGGAAGTATTTTAATTTTCCATGCGTGAACAATGAGGACTTTAGGGCAGGAGAGAGAGCCGAAAGAACAGAATCAGGTGGCATGTGGACTTCTGATTCAGTGAGGAGCCCAGAGAAACTAAAACAGCCTCTCTGGCCAGGCACATTCGACCCCCCAACCCCCACCCTCATCCACCTCCCCAGCTGTGCTCCACCTCCTCCCCCACCTGCCCAGCCTTTGTACTTCTTAAATGTGCTTTTCCTGTGCCCCGCAGAGTCTTTGCACAAGCTCTTCCCTCTGCCGGACTGTCCCCCGGCCCCAATTTAGCTGATAAATGCTTCCTCATCCTGCAGATCTCAGTTCAAATGTCCTTCCCCAGGGAAGTCTTTCCCATTAAAATTAGGACCCCAGTTTATTACCTTCCCAGAACTAATAGTGCATCAGAATGAGCCTCTCCTGCCAGCAGCCATGTGACAGGCCTGGTGTGCAGGTTTGCACCCTGATGCATCCCCAGCAACCAGCAAGGGGCCAGATCAGTGGCTGGCACACAGTCAGCTGAGGGAAGCAGGAAAAACACCCAGATTCCTGATGTGGGCAATTGGGTAGAAGGATGTGTAGTAAATCCAGACTGAAGAAAGGAAGAGATGGGTTCATACTGGGGTTGGCTTGCACACCTGGAGCTTGGGAAAGCAGTGGATTTGGGAGGTGGCAAGGTGGCCATGGCAGTCATGGATATGGAAAGGAGAGCCAGGAGAGTATGGAGAGGAAAGAAAGGTGTGCACAAGGGGGAGAACTTGGGAAACAACAGACTCTAGAATCTGAAGAATCCAGTAGAGAAGGAGAAACTGATTTTCTTTAAGTTTGGTAGGAAAAACTCAGTCAGGCAAAGGAGAGGGCATCACAGGTGACAGCAGCAATCCCAGCCCAACTGCAACAGCTCCCAAGGGTCTAGCACCTGCCTGGCCTGTTCTGGGGCTTCATGTAAATTTGCTCTCAGCAACCCCTACCCCCATTCTACAGATGGGTAGACTTAGGCTGAGAAACAGAGCCAGGATTACTAAGGAGAGAGCACTGGATTGACATTAGGTCATTCAGTGGGAAGGGACGCTGCAACCTCATGGAGGACAAGACAGACTTCAGGGAGCTAGGACATTCCCAGAAAGGAGAAAATGATAACAGAGTCCACAAACTTTCCCTCCCAGAATGGCTTGGAAGGAGGAAACAGTGAAGCTGGGGAGTATAAGGGCTGGGTGGGGGCTGAGGCTTTAAGGAGGCTGAGCGGAGCCCCCATACAGCTGTCCATTACAGTGGGTCACTAAGACTGAAGAGAAGGAGAGAGGAAGAGTGGAGCTTGGAAGGCAGGGTTAGGAGGGATTGGAGATAACAGAGTAAGATGCTTGACTCCAGCACAAAGCTTATAACCCAAGTCTCAGCCCTTCAAATGACTTCATCCTAGGGGCAGATTTTCTAGATTTATTTTGGTTGAAACGCATCTATCTCAGACTGCTGCATTTAGATGGGGAAAAAAATGGCTTGCAAATCCTGCTTTGACTGGCTTACAGAAGGAAAATCCAACACCGTTTCCCTTCTCTGCTTAATCATATGTTCCTGCCAGTTACAACAGTTAGGAGCCGGCCTTACGGGAGTATGAACAGTGCCTTCAGACAGGGCGCATGCTCGGAAGGGCCCCAGGCTTGGTTGACTGCTTTGCTGCCACCATCTTGAAGTCCTTACTACTTACGGAACAAAGAACTCCTCATTTTCAACTGCCACAGGGCCTGTAAATTATGGAGCAGCTCCTAGAAGCCTGTTGGGGCTAGGGGTGGAGATGTGGGACGAAGTTATTCCTGTCAACCTGATAGAGTAAGAGCAGCTGCCATGAATTAGGACCCAACAGCCCTGAGTTGGGAGTGAAATCCCCTGTGAAGTAACAGAACCTGGCACACTGGCCAGAGCGGTGGTCAGCAGTGGCCACTTTGGTGCCATCGGCTGCTCTGGCCCTGTCTCTGGTCTGCCCTGCACTCAGAGGTGGCATCTGTAGTGAGTAAATGGGGAGGCTGGATTGGACCTGCCTGGGCTCAACTCCCAGCTGACTGTGCGATCTTGGGTGAGCGGCGACACCTCCCTGTGCTCCAGCACCAGCTCTGGGACGGAGCATGATGGGACAGCACACCTACTCACAGCCGTGGGGGTCACACATTTCAAACAGCGCCTGGCCCGTAGTCTCAGCCAGTGTCAGCTGTTACTATCACCACTGCCATCAAAGTGGATCAGCAAAGGGGGAAAATAAAAAGGGGAGGTGGGAAGGGGGGGCTGGACGAGCAGTTTCTCCTCTGAAGTCTGGGGTGATGGTGTAACAAGAAAAAGAGGGCGGGGAAAGATACATTCTGAAAATAAAGTATTAGAACCATCTGCTATCCTTTTATCATGTCAGCAATCTCACTCTGGAATTATCTGTCGTGTGGAATCAGACGGAGCCCCAAGACTGCTGAAGCATTCAAAGAGGGCTGTGCCCCCATCCTCCCATTCCAATCTCCTTCCCCGGGGCGAGCTCCTTTGCGTCACGCATCTCTGAAGCCATCACCCCTGGGACCAGTTGCGCCTGTCTGTGCACAACCTCAGGTCCTCCTTTTCACCTTGGCGAGCTTGCACCTGGATTCTGTGTTCCTGGCACACATGGAGCGGAGCGGCGGTGACAATAAGGAAGGTCCAGCTTGCCTGCCTCTCTCTCCTTCCCCTGGGGCGGATCCATCTGTCAAGCTGCAGAAATAGTGCTTGCCCACTTCCCATCCAGACCTGGATTCTCCAGGCAGGACCTCCTGTCTGGAGTTATGAATGCCTGTAGTGTTGCCCCAGAATATTTACAGCATGCCCCCCCACTCCAACCCTACCCCACTTGCTCCTTGGGGGGAAGAAGGAGCAGGGGGAGGAGAAGGGGGAGGAGGAAGAAAGAAGGAGGAGGGGAGAGTCAGGGGCAGTTTGTGTGAACAAAGCGGCTGCAGCAGACAGCAAAATCCTTCCTGCCGGGGAGAAGCGGCCGCCTTCCCCACTGATAACTTAATGACTCTGGCACATTTTCATCAGCCCAACTTGGAGCACGCAGTGGGTATCTGAGCCAGTGGTTTCCGAGAGACTGAAAGCAGTGACTGAAAGCAATTACGGGATGAGCGTCCCAGGGACAAAGCTTGGGCCTTGGGAAGCACCTGGCCGCCTCTCCTTCCCAGCTCTGCCCTGTGGCACTTGTGGACAACACCAAGGATGCACGTTCCTTGCACCGCAGCCCCCCTCCTGATCTGTCAAGCCGCCCTGCAGGGTCTGTCTTCTGCCCACACCACCAAGGCATCACACGCAGATCATTGGCGGGGGACACACATTCTGACATGGAATCTCACAACAGCACCTCATTTTACAGGTGAGGACACTGAGTCTGGGGGACTGGAAGCAACTCTCTAAATGGAGGCCAAGACTGAACTCAGGCCCATCTGGCTTTGGAGTCTCTGCCCACACTCGTCAGGCACCAGTCCGGATTTGCATCCCTCCTGGTGCTGGGACTGGGCTTCAAGGCCCCAGGCCCTCTGCTTCTGGCAGTTTGGCCAGTGGGAGGCACCGGGAGAATGGAGAGTGAAGAGTCTGCACCATGCCACCCCTGCTTGAGCAGCTTGTGGTGCAGGAGCTGCTTCTCTTGAGGGAAGAGACCCCCCAGGAACCATGTGGGATCCTCGGGATCAGGATGAGACAGGCTGCCCACTCCTCCCTGGTCAGCTTATCCCACCCTATCCTACCCCCATAACTATTCTGTCACCAAATTCTCCCCACCTAGCCACTCTGAGTGGAACCCGATATCCTGTTAGGGCCACAACAGACAGCTCACCTTTTACCAGACTGGTTCAAGGAAGCTTGGGGTTCCCCACATCTTCTCCATAACCATCCACCTTGTGTTCCACAGCACCATCTGAGGGGTGGAGGAATGCCTACCACCGATCTCCCCAGGTAGGGAGAGAGCCCACGGGAGAAAAGGCCTGTCATGACTCAGCTTGGGACGGAACCCAAGGATAGTTCAAAAGGCCACCAGCTCAGACTTGTGTGCCCAGGGAGGGGTTTAATCCCTACAATTATTTTAATAGACAGGTGTCTCAAGAGCCAGTGGCGACTCTACTGAGCTCAAGTAATAAAGTAGACACTTCAAGTTGGTCCATGTCCTGCAATGTTTAGGCACCAAGATGTTCCTCTGGGGTAAGCCCGGGCCCCCCAGACCCCTACCCCTGAGCCCAGAGGCCAGTGGGATGATGGGTGGCCCTCAGACTCTTGGATCTGGCCCTGCCTTTGATGCTAATGTGCTGGGCACTCTTGGCTAAATCTCACTGAGCCTTGATTTCTTCATCTGTAAAATATGGGGCTCGGGTCAGCTGACCTCTAATGTCTTCCATCTAGTACTGTGACTCCTTTATCTGGGCCTCTGACGCCTGTGTGTCTCCTGAAGTCATTACTCCCTCCAGTCATGGAGACTGGAGACCAGAAGCTACCTAAGCCGCTCCCCTACCCCAGCAAGCCTGTCTGCAGCTGCCTTCCTGTGGCCCCACGTCTCCCAGGGCACCTTGGGTGCTTACTTTAAACTGAATTATTCTAGATAGAACACTGGCAGCTGGAATAGGGGCAGATGGGGGGGGGGTGATGTTTTAATTTTTCAAAACCAGTCCCAAAGGCCTGGCACTACCGGTGGCAGGCAGGAGACCAGAGCCTGGTCCATCAGATGCAGGGGACCAGAAGGTCCAATGTCTTCTCAAGAGAGTGCATTCAGGGGCTTCTAGGAATTTAATGTATGTGAATGTGACTCACTGTTTAAAAAAAAGAAAAAAAAAAAAAACAGGAAGAATGGAGATAAGCAACAAGCCTATCATTTCAAAATACCTGATTCTGGGTCCCCAGAAGAGAAATGCAGAAAGTCAAAGTTCCCCAAACAAAGCATTGAAGTGTCCGTAGGACTCTTTCCTGGAATACTGAGAAACCAGGGAACAGAATTCTGGTGAACTCCAGGGTCAGTCTTGCTGGGTCAGTGTGTGACCTTGGGCAAGTTACTTAATCTCTGCAAACCCCAGTTTCTCAGTCTGTAAAATGGGGTCTTGTGAGAACTGGATGTGTTCATCTTTATAAGGTGCTTAGCACAGTGCCTCAGCACAACAAATGATCAACAAACATTTGCTAGTTTTGATCATTCATTTCACTCTATTCGATTGTCTCCCCTGGTACCTGGCAACTTCGGAAGTCTGTGCACAGAATATACTGGAACCTGACCTCAGTGTGAAATAAGTGCCTTTCTTGATTTGGTATTAAGAAAATAAATAGTTATAAATATTTTTATGAGTGAACCAGCCAATGAACTAATTGTTTTTACTTGTCTCATTTAGTCCTCTTAAAGTCTATAAAGTTAATCTTACCATCCTCACTTGGCAGAAAAAGAAACCGAGGCTCAGGGAGATTTGAGATTTGCCCAAGGTCATGGCAAGGAAATAAAATAGCAAAGATTCAAGTCCTGAATTTCTGACTTGAGAACCATCTTTTTCTAATCATCATCTCTGGTGGGAAAAGAGTCTTTGACTCTTTATCCTAGTGAGTCCTTAATTATCTTATGGGGTAAAATATAATTTTATGCTATATTAAAAGTAATTTAATAAATTTAATTGTCAACATTTCTAGGAAAGCTAAACAGAGAAAAGCAAAAATTCAAACCTATGACCAGTGTGTGGCAGCCCCAGATCTTTGAGGATCTATGTGGATCTCTGGGTGACTTTTTCACAGAGATGCAGCTCTGAGGAGGAGCATGCCCCATCTGTGCGTCCAGCCACCCAGAGTGTTTCACTGGCCCTTTCCTGAAGAAGACACCTGCCTACCTGTAGCATCGCTCTGAGCACCTCATAACTTTGGGAAACAAAGTCCATTAGCCTCTGTTAGATGTTTCTGGCTGTATGTTACTGCCATTTCCAGAAACTCACTTTTGAAAGTTTCATCCCCAAACCTCCCTCCTCATTTAGAATATTCTAGTCCAACTTCCCGTCATGTCTCTACTGCTCAGTACCAAGTCACTACTCCCAATTCTTATACTCCATCCTTTCTTCCCCCACCAGGTCAGGTGGATTTTTCTCTCATAACCTCTACCTTATTTGCCCATCCATCTCATTCCTGCCATCACAACCTTCCAGATTCTGTGTCTTCTCCCAGGTGACTGGAAAAGACTCCTCTCAGCCATCCAACTTCAGGTTTTCTCTCCTGAACAGCTAATCCCACAGATTAGCATTTCCCAAGAAAACTCCAGAATTGTCATGAATCACCGTTCATGCTGACCTCTGAGGAACCAGCCTGTTGTTTTCTACAATCCTTGCCAGACTACATGCACTCCCATCTCTTCATCCAAATGCTCTGCTTTGGCCATTCTGGTCTCTTTTCTGTCCTGGTATGTACATTCCACACTCGTCAACATTTTGGGGGTATCCCAACTGTGCTGGGATACAACTTGAAGATAACCTAGTCCTTGGCTTTAGAAGGCACAGATTAATCAATTGAAAGAACAGATCAACCTACTGTAATCATGTGGTGAGAGAGGCAGCGTCAGTAGAGGTCCATGGAGAGTAAGGCAGATTTCAGGAAGAGTTGGGTGCCCAGGCAGAGAGGAAGGAGAGTCAGGTCAGGAGAAGACTCAGGGTGAGGAGAGAGATTGCTGAGTGGAGCAAATCCTGGTTTTGCCATGTGCTCTCTAAATATTCACTTATTCAACTCAGCAAAGTTAACCAATCCCTCTTCCCTCTAGTTTCCTTATCTGTGGGATGGAAATGATCATAGCATCTATCTCAAGGCACTTTTGTGAGTTAGAGAATGAATATAGATGGAAACCAGAGAACATCCCAACCTATACCATAAACAACAAACATTGCCCTTCCTGTCATTACCACGTACACCACCACCCCCTCCTTCCACACACATCCCTCCATGCTGGCACACTAAAATCAACTCAGCACATGCTCACTAAGGATTTGCTCAGCATTCTGGAGAAGAGCCTGGGCATACATCCCTGCACATACAAACAAAACCAGTTGCTCCTCTGAATTCTTAGATAGTGGTGTTATCACTCCACTATCACAGAGACGGGAGTAAGGAAAAGGGAAAGGTAGATGAAACAGTCATTAAGCCCCACAGGCACACACTTCTACAGATACACTGAGATGTAGCTTTCCCAAGCTTGCAGCATTCTACACCTAGAGAAACAGAGGCCCAGCAGCAAAATAATGTTCTCAAAGTCCCAGATAATAAGCAACAGAACCACACTTTGACTTCAGCCTCCTCACTCCAGAGTCAGCGCACAATCTTCTTCACCCAGGGTGCTCTGACCTACTTCCTTGTACCCCCTTGTACTTCCTTGTACCCCCACCATGAACTGAAATTGGAAAAACCAAAGACCTGCCCCAGACCCTTTGACCACACCATCCAGCATGTAGGAAACACACAGAAAGTTGAAGCTGCTATACTGCTTTCCACAGTGAACAAATGTTCAACTGCCTAAAGATCTGTCAAATGGAAGAGCAACAACTGAAAGGCCCAACTACTGTTGCAGGAAATGGGGATACTCCATTTAAGGGAGTGCTGCATGGCGCTAAAACATGAGAGATGTCCCTTAAATATTAGTAAGTGGGGAGGTGGGTTAAAATGCTCTGTGTCACTTACTGGGCTTGTGTGTGTATGGAAACAGAGACAGCAAGATAAACACAAAATACAGACAACAAAACATCCACATCTCCCCTGTCAATGGTCATCCACATTTTCATAGGAACTGTTTGCCAGAAAGTTTGCAACAAGTAACAGTCGATAGGGAACAAAGCTTGGAATGGAGGAGAAAATAATTCAAGAGGCTGTGGGTTACAGCCCAAGACAGGCAAACCTAGGTTGGTGCTAGGTGGACAAGGCTCCTGAGAGGAGCAAGAGTCTTGGGAGGGGCAGGGCAGGCCAGGAGAGCAAAGGAAGAAGAGGGGTGCACCTGTGAGGTGTCAAAGGGAAACTGGGGCCTCTCTCCTGCCTCTGGCTGGTCCTGCTGGGACACTGCAACCTGTGTCCATGATACACGATGGCATCTAAATATTTAAACAGACCCAGCTCTGCTATAACAAATTCACTCCATCTCCAGGGATCAATCCCAAGCCACAAAGCCCTGCTCCACAAATCAAGCTTCTGGGGCCTAGAGCCTTTCCCACCTCCTCCCCCACCACACCCCATGCAAGGACCTGCAAGATAATAGCTGCAGCAACTGAGTGATGAGCCCAGCTTCCCTTCAGCGACAAGGGCAGCCAGCCTGAAGGCCGTGGTATTGCCTTTTCCATTGCGGCTCCAAGCTGAAAGCACATGAGCCTTAGAGAATGTGGGGCCCAAGTGCCCTCAAAAATGTTTTTAATAAGACTGATTCTCCCTGTGCATTCAGGTATGGGGAAAGCCAGCGTAAATTGAAGGCGGCTGAGGTCAAGCAGCTTTCCTGGAACTGCCTCCCGTGCAGCTATCACTGCACATACACCCCTCCACCCACTTCAGGCTCTGTAGGCCTGAGCCTGGTAGTTCTCTTGAACTACCTGCTCCCCCATTTTTTCCCCATTACAGAGCCTCACTGTTTTGTTTTGTTTTTTGAGACCAGGTCTCACTATGTTGCCGGGGGTAGTCTTGATCCCGTGGACTTAAGCGATCCTAGGCCTCTTTGCCTCCCAGAGCTTGAACAACAGGTGCGTGCCACCAAGCCCAGCACAGAGCCTCACTGTTAAATAGCTGCCTAGGAAGAAAGGAGGCTACAATGTGGGGAAAGGGTACTGATGAGGGAGGTCTGCAGACAAAACAAGAAGCCTCACCTCCCCACTCCCCACCCCCCCACTACTAGCAAAGAAACTGGTGCCATAGCCACTTACTAGTAGGGCCAAAACTAGACTCTTGACTTGTGGTCCTTCTCCCTCCAGTAGGCCACCATGAAGAAGCAAGAAACACTACAAGGACCCCAGACTAGTCTGAAACTTCCCCGACTGGACACAGCTCTATCCCCATGGGATTTCTAAAAGGGAGTGGGCACTACAAACGGCTACATTTTCAGTCCCAAGTCACACAATGAAAATACATGTCTGTGGGGTAAAGGTGATGGGGGACAAAGTTCTTACTGATATGAAGGTTGAGTTGGGAGGGCTCGCTCCTGAAGTGAGAATACCAGACATAGCTCAGAGGTGAGTCATAACTGCCACAAGGACCTCCATCAAGTCTGTTTGTCTTTTGTCATTAATCCTCCCAAAAGTGCCAGTTTACTTGTGTGGGGGACAGGGGGAGGGGGAGGGGGTTGGGCAGGGTGATTTTAATAAATTTAAAAGGTTCAAAAGTATGTTCTAATATCAGACTTAATTACTGATTCCTGCTTGCCAACCCCAAACCTGGGAGCTATCAGGTCAACAGTGTGCAGGGTCATCCTGGGGGAAGCCAGCATGTGTGTTGTGTGTTGTGAAAACACACAGACAAGATGTATGTTTTCATTCACCCATTTTCAAAGCATGTTTTTCCCTCGGCCCTCAGGAAGACAGAACTCCAGAGTAGGAAGGTATATTTAACCAGCAGCTTGGTAGGGATGTCAGCTCCAGAGTTAGAGAAATCAAGTTTAACAGCCACTAGCTGTGTGAACCTAGACAAGTCCCTTCACCTCCCAAGTCTTTGTTTCTTGACAATAAAGTAAGATTAAGTGTCCCTGCCTCTTAAAGCTGAGGTGACAATTTACAAAAACAGCACATGAGAAATGCTCAAACAGTCTCTTCTGAGGCGGTCGGCTGCTTCGAGATAAAGCTAAACATCTCTTTTCCAGTCACCTGCTGCCAGAAACTCACTGAAGCGAGGAAAGAATACAAACTTCATAGCTTTTTATGAGAAGTGTGTGGCCACAGAGTTGCTGCTAGTGAAGAATGGAAGGCTTTGTGGTCTGAATCAGTGGTGCAAACCACAGACAAGGTTTCCCCATGAAGCCAGGAGTCTTGTCTCATGGGTGGGGTTCTCCTGCTATTAAGGGGCATTCCTAGGACAGACCAAGGAGGACTGGAGAAAGAACATGCACCAGTGTTCAGAGCTGCATTGTAAGTGTCAATCTGAGCATCCTCAGCTTGGTCCTTGCAGGAAAAGCAGAGAAGGATCTTCCCGGACTCTCATACTGTTGAACCTGGTGGCCTCAGGCCTCAAAGAGTCAGCGGAATCTGCAAATCCCTCCATCTCTCTAAATGTGCAGATGTCCGACAGCATGTTATGTGAAAGCCCCTCAACAAAGAAGGTAAGAAACCTGGGATTAAACATCCAGATTCAGGTCTTGTCACTTCATGTGTTCCCAACATAAACATTCCCTGGAGAAAGAGCACATTGAGAAAAGCAAGAGGCTGCAGAGAATGTTGAACTTTGGGCCAAGAGAATGAAGGAGGCCAAAGAAAAATGCCAGGATTGATTGCCAAAGAGTTGAGGCTGTCTTCGTTGAGAGCATCCACCTCTAAGTCAGTCCAGTCAAAAATGAGATTTTTCTAAAAGTAACAAATCTGACAAGATATTTTTTTAAAGGCTTCATACAGTGCTGTGCACACAGTAAGCTCCCATTAGCAGGTGTCATACCATGTTCAGAAAAGGCTAGAAACAGAAGTTAAGCGTGGTTGAGGATGTGGCGAAATTGGAGCCCTTGGGCACTGTTGGGAATGAAAACGGAGTAGCTGCTATGGAAAACAGCACAGAGATGCCTCCCAAAGTTAAAACTAGAATTACCATATGATCCAATAACCCTGCTTCTGGGTATTTATTCAAAAGAACTGAACTCAGGATCTCAAGGAGTCATTAGCGCTCCTGTGTTCACAGCAGCACTATTCACAATAGCCAAAATGTGGAACACACCTTACGGTCCATCAGTGGATGAATGGACAAAGAAAATGTGCTGCATCCATACAATGGAACACTCCTTATTCTTAAAGATGACGGAAAGTTAAAAAAGCCTGTCAGAGAAACAAATACCGCATGAGTCCACTTACACAAGTGATCTAAAATAGTCAAAATCACAGCATCAAAGATGGGATGGCACCTGCCAGGAGCTAGTCAAGAGGGGGTGAGAGTTCACCTGCAGGCATCAAGTTTCCATCATGGAAGAAGAAAAAGCGTTAGAGATTGGCCATGTGCCAGGGGTCAATAGTCAGTCAACATACACTGTAGACTTTATTGCCGAGGGTCTCTCTTGTGTTAAATGTTTATGCCACGATAAAATTAAACTTAAATTTTGGTTCATTTTCAAAGAAAATACCAAAAAGCAGGGGGACAAACTTCAGAAATCACTTCCATTGTGACCAGCAAAAGAGCAAATAGGTAATTTATTCCTCCAACAATAATTAATGCTTAGAAACAAAAGGTTCTCCCTCTCCCTGAATACCCACACCCCATCACCACTACCCTTCCTTCCTACAATACTCCTTGAATTAGAAAATGGAAAAATGGGTGTTTCATCAGGAGTCTGGCCCGGTGGTGCTAACAGAAAATTTGGGGTAGGGAACAAATGAGGAAAAGAAGAGATAAACTTTTGAAATGATTTTTAAAACATCCCAGTCATCCACCCAAGGATTCCTTTCAGATATCTAATCCCAGTTACCTTCCCGCCTATAAAATGGAGCTAATGATACTGTCAGGATTTAAAGCTATTAAGTAAATTAAAGTCAAGTGCTGGATGGCTAAGTTTAGTACTAGACTGCTGAGATTTATATCAATGCTGAAGGAACTGGAAAGGAAAGATTCTAAAGAGACCAAGTAAAACAGTGGTACAAACCAATGGCACCCAGCCTGGAGAATGCCTGGAGACTCTAGAAATTCCAGACATGAAAATCAGGGAACAATAAAAAAGGCAGAGCAGAGAAGTTAACTCTCTGCATTTGAGGGAAGCAGATCAGACATTCTCAAAAGTCAGTGTTCAGAAGTATCCCCTAAGGAACTTTCAAAAATGAAGGACCCTTGACCTGTTCACCGTGGTTGCGATGCAGGGCTTCTGGGGTAAGACCAGGGAGTCACATTTTAACAAGCATATAGGCCATCTCTGAGCAGGTGGTCCAGGTTGGCTCTGACCAACCCCAACAAGCTTTCCCACAAAGCCACACTGCTGCTTGTTCGTCCTGTTTGTGGACACTGAACACTCGTCCTTCAGCAAAAGGTTGAAAAACAAGAAACAAAACTTTTATCCTAAACTTGGTCAACATCAGGATAATTAATGGAGATTGGTTACTTGCTAGGAAATCAAGTATTCATCTACACACATGCATTGGGTGAAAAATAAATTATGTCCAGATGATTTAATAGTACTCCGAGAGGGAATAAATTCAATGGCTGAGTGAAAGGTAACAGACAAACTATCTATCACCTACATTAGCAGCTAAGATAATATTTCAAGCGCCCATCCTGAAAGGGACACTTGGATCAAACATAATAGGACAACTATATTTAGGACATAATAGAACAACTATGCTTAAGAATATACACCAGGAAGGCTTAACCACAATCACATCTGAAAAACAGCTACTATACTTCTCCATATAAACCCAAAAGGAGATGATAGGGTCCTAGGTGGCCTAATATTTTCATAAATAACAGGAAAAGATGGAATGGGGATTATGCAAATCAAAACATATAGGAATAAAAAATGGCAAGAATTGCAAATCTGTGGAGAATGAAATTTAACTACTGGGCAATGTCTTTAAATTTGCTTTTATTGAATCTTGTATATTGAAGTCACGTATTATTATATCTCTTTACTGAAACCCAATAGTGCCAAATACAGGGTGATTTATAGAAGAAGGAATAATGCA
The DNA here is from genome assembly GCA_004024945.1 of Uropsilus gracilis. Taxonomy (NCBI): domain Eukaryota; kingdom Metazoa; phylum Chordata; class Mammalia; order Eulipotyphla; family Talpidae; genus Uropsilus; species Uropsilus gracilis. The sequence continues at coordinate 83,183 of PVHY01005098.1, forward strand.
GAGGTAGAAAAGAACACATACCTGGGGAGGCATTAATATGGGGGTCGGAACAGGTACTGGGTGGAAGTTAGTGAGATGGTGCCAGGGCAATAGGGTGGCCCAACACTTCTATTCTCTACACTTGGGTTGTGTTAAGAGCTGATGTGTAAAATAAACAAGGAAATATGTTTGTTACTCTTTGAACTACTTGGCCTTGGTGTAACTTCCACCGGGAGTGCCGGTCTTAAATATAAACCTGGAAGGGAATTCAGAGTAAGCCATTGCAGAAATTATGGGATGTGGCCTTGAGTAAACCAAGACTATATCCCCTGATGTTAAGAAGGGCCTCCAGAATCGACAAAATGCTGACTCTGCCTACTTGTTAGGAAAAGAGGCCCTGAAGACAAAGGGGTCCCTAGAAGAGAAAAAAATCCCAGCTCCTATTATGGAAAAAACAATCATTCAAAACACAGTTGGAGACATGGAAGAAAGGGCAGCTTATGGTAACACCATCCCAGGGGACATTCCAGGAGGTGACCAGACACCTCTCTACTTAGGATGCATTAGAGATTATTAAAAGCATTCCTTGCTCAGTTCAAGGGTGGAGGGATGGGCCTCATGACCCCTCCAAAGGTCATTTCTATCCCAAAGGATCACATGTCTGAAGGGCACCAGATAAAAATAAATCTATTAATCACAGAGCTGCCACACAATTTCCTAAGCGAGCCAGAATAGAGAAGGGCAATCTACAGGGGACCTTGCTCCACCAAGAGAGGAAGAGGGAGGCAGAGCTCGAGCAGACAAAGCCAAGAAATCGGGGGCTGAGACTCCCAGAAAGCCAACATTAGGCCTTCAGTTAGGACCCGACCCCCCCCCCCAGCAGCACAATGTAAAAAGAGGAGGAAGAGACACTGTGGGGCAGGGAAAGGAAACTGCAAATGCCACTAAGGGCCCCCGAAACAAAGCCACAGGAGTATGGGGGAGAGGTTGTGATGCAAGCACTCTGTTTAGAAAGAGGAGAGGGGGCAAGAGGAAGACACCCTTAAAGGGAGCTTTGTAGAGATAGTGCATAAGGAGGCAGACGTCAGGGATAAAGGAGTGAAGGGAGGAACTGAGACTGGGTGAAGAAAGGCACATGGGTGTGTCTGAGAGTCTCTAGGATTATTCTTGGCTAGGAATTCAAGACAAGTGGCACAGATAGAGCACATCAATGGCAGCGCCACCTATGGTCACAGACAATCACATCCTGAAAACAAAGCTTTGAAGACAAATCAAGAGCCACTGCCCAGTTCTGAAGCAGCTGCTGTGACTCTCAACATGTTTGGTACAGCCAGACACACACCAGCGGGTTGTTCTTGGGAGGTCGCTAGGACCCTCCCCAGCCCAGAGCCAGCCTCCAAAGGCTGGTTGGTTGGTTTTGCTTGGTTTTGATGCATCAGAACAAAAGTGAACCCCATTGGGAAAGGAAGGCCCAGACAAGCAGGCACCTCTTGATGTGCCTAAGACCTGCTCCCCGCTAGTCCTGGAACAGAACAGCTTTGGATGGAGATGTCACCCTCAGGATGACACTCAGAAATGTCATCTGCATGGTGCATTAAGCAGCAACAAAGGGGCATGAGTTAGAAATCTAGCAAATGTTCTCCAGCCAGGCAGAGAAGAACTTCATGAAGCTAAAAGAAGCTAGTGAAGAGGAAGGAAAAGGACATCCCCCAGGTGAACTCCACCCCACCTCTTCTTGGCTCTCTTGCTTTCGTGGAGACACAGACACTGGCAAGATGGGCCTGGCCCAGAGGCACCACTATGGCAGGAATCTGCCTCAGTTGCATCAGTGCTCTTCTCGCTGCAACCCCTGTGTCCTCCAAGAAGAGAAGCAGGAGCAGGCAAAGGGCCAGAGAGTGTCCTTGCTGTGGACTGAGCAGAGGTGCCCGACACAGTGAGAAAGCAACTAGGTCAAGATTTACACTCACCATCCAGTGCTCTGATGGGGGAGAAAGATAAACGCTTTGGACCTGACAGCCCCTCCACCCAAAACTCAAGAATTCCAGAGGACCACCTGCAGGCTGTAAACCCAGGAGCCAGGCAGTCACTCTCCAAGGTTTCTGAAGCAGGCAAGAAAAGCAGGAGGAGTGGGGGCCAGCTAGGAAAGTAAGTCATCATCAGAGATTCCTGATTTGCCCTAACTAGGACAGGATAGAGAGAGAGAGAGACAGAGACAGAGACAGGGAAATGAAAGGGAAACAAATGAAAAGTCACAGGAGCCAAGTACCTTTGTCGGAAGGTTTTGAGTTATGCTTTTGTTTGTAACTCTCTGAAATAAAGAAAGAAATAGAAGATGAATCTTAAGGAGACAGAGAGTCAGAGAACAGCCACGACGGAGGGCACTGTCAGAGAGAGGAGCAGGGCACCAAAGACCTCCCCAACTTGCTTCTTCCTCATGCAGAAATGTGGGGACCAGTAGCAGCAGCAGCAACAGCAGCAAGAGGAGGTGGTGAGGGCAGCAGGCATGGGAGCGGCGCTACAGACCCCAGAGGAGCTGCCAGTGAGCCTGAGGCTGACAAGCAGGGAAGCACAGGGAGGGTGGGCAGGGCCCGGGGAGGAAGGTGCATCTGTCAGTACTTACTGTCACAGACATAAGGCTTGTCGTGATCTTCCTGGGAGGCGGCATCATGCCTCCTCCTGCCACCTGCAGAGCCACGGGCCTGGGGAGACATAGGACAGGGATGCTGGTTATTATGACAATTACCACAGCTCCAGCACACATGTCCTGTAAGACACTGAGGGCTCCCCCGTATCTCCTCATTCAATCCTCATCTGAACCAGTAACTACCCGATTTTATTTTTTATTAATTAATTAATTAATTAATTTTTTGAGACTAGGTCTCACTATGTTGCCTAGGGCAGTCTTGAACCCACAGCCACAAGTGTTCCCTAGACTCAGCCTCCCAAATAGCTGGAATTACAGGCACACACCACCATGCCCGGCGAACTATCCCATTTTATAGGCGAGAAGAGCGAGGCCCTGAAAGGTGAGGTAACTTGCTACAGGTCACTCATCTGCTCACCTGAAGTATTATTTCAGAGATTGATGCTACTATTATTTTACAGATCAGAAGATTAGAGCACCAGAGAGGGGAGCAGCTTCCTCAGGGACTCAGCTACCAAGGCAGAGACAGGGT